>JANPWX010000389.1:1221829-1271171 GCA_024734555.1 Trochalopteron elliotii
ATGGCCGCTGCACGCCCCGGACACCGACACCGACACCGACACCGACACCGACACGGACACGCCCATGGACACGCCCCAGGGTGGGCGGGGTCATCCGCGCCACCGCGCGCCCCCCCCGGAGTGAGCCACGCCCTTGGGCGGGGCGGGGGAGACCACGCCCACAAACCGGACCTGTGCGCGCGGGAAGCCGCCGGTACATCTGAGCTGGGCACACACCTGGACACCTCTGTACGGGCACACCTGTACACACCCGAGCTGGGCACACACCTGGACACACAACCTCTGTACGGGCACACCTGTGCATACACGGCTGTGCACACACCCAAGCCGGGCACACACCTGGACAGACATCTCTGTACGGGCACACCTGTGCATACACGGCTGTGCACACACCTGTGCTGGGTACACACCTGGACAGAAACCTCTGTACGGGCACACCTGTATGCACACAGCTGTGCACACTCCTGTGCTGGGCACACACCTGTATATGCACGCCTGTACACACATACACACACCTGTATGCACACACCTATACACACACAGCCACCCCTGTGTCACACGCACCTGTGTCACACGCACCTGTGTGACACACACCTGCCAGCGGCCCAGGCATGCTCCAGAGCTGGATCTGACCCACCCTTACTGAGCAGCTTCTGCCGTATCAAATCCCGCCCACCTGGAGGTGCTACAGGCAGGAACTGCTGGGGATTGTGACACCTTCCAGAAGCTGCTGGTGGATCGTCTCCAACACCTGGCCGGTGTTTTGCAAGGAGCCACATGGCTCGGTGTGAGGAAAGTGGGATGCTGGGCGCAGAGCAAATAGTGCAGAGGGGTGGTGGCATCGCGTGCGATGCCTCTGCCCCAGGAAAACAAACTCCCGTCCTGAGAGCCCTGAGAATTGGGCAGCTGGGGGAAGGATCTGGGTTGCTACCCTTACCCAGGTGCGTGGGTGAGAGAAGATGTTCCCAAAAACTTGTGATAGGATCGTTGTGGTATGGGGGACACCAGAAGCCGACACTTTGGCAGAGGTGTTTAGCAACAGATCGGTGTGAAGCTCCACAGAGCTGCTTGCAGGCAGGTGTTGGTGGTGCTCATCTTCAAAGGGAGCTCCGAGCTGACCTCAGGGCAGGTGTTGTTTAACAGGCACTTCCTGCAGAGGGGTGGGAGCCTCTGTCTCCCCTTCCCATGTGTTGTGGGGCAGCCATGGAGCAGGACATGTGTTTGTTCTGGGATTTTTTTTAAGGAAAAAAAAGATAGATTGTATAACTGACTGTCCAACATAAAAGAGTTTACAGCTGCGGATTCCCACTTGGTGGGAGGTTTTCTCTCCTTGACTCCGTTGCCCTGGAAAGAACCCTCAGGAGGTTGTGTCCCCTCCTCAGCACCTCCTGCAGAGTTGGCACCTTGTCCTATTCCCTGCCTGCTGTGGATCCTTCCCTCCATATTCTGCTGTCTCCCAGAGGACCCGTGGGGTTGTACTTCTGCCTGGCTGGGGAGGGGATTGTCACCACCATTTGATTGTGGTTTTGTGAACAGGAGATTTCTCAAAGCTCATAAATATTTGGCCTATTGGCCTCCAAATGGTTCTGTGTGGGAGATGTGCTTGGGAATGGCTGATGGCACTGAGTGGTCACCTGCATTCTCACTGCCAGCCCAGCACACCAGTGAGTTCAGCAGAGTCTCGTACATGTAGAAGCAGGTAGGAAAGCAGTCTCAGAGTTATAGAACCAGAAAATATCCTGAGCTGGGAGGGACCCACAGAGCTCATCAGTCCAACTCCTGGCCCTGCACAGACACTCCAACAATCCCACCCTGTGTGGAGCTGTGGCAGCCTCGGGGCTGTGCCCATTCCCTGGGGAGCCTGGGCAGTGCCAGCACCCTCTGGGGGAAGAACCTTTCCCTGATTTCCAGCCTGACCCTGCCCTGGCACAGCTCCAGCTGTTCTCTGGGTGCTGTCCCTGTCCCAGAGAGCAGAGCTGCCCTCAGGAGGAGCTGCAGCCCCTGGGGAGGTCTGACCTCAGTGTGCTCTGCTGCAGCTGAACAAACCAAGTGACCTCAGCCAGCCCTTGTGTAGCCCTCCCAGACCCTTCACCATCATCTCCTTTAAATTCTTTCTAACACCTGTTAGATGTAGAAGAGTATTAAGACATTATTACAATTGAAGAGTTGAGGCCAAAAGAGGAACACCAGGAATTAAGACAGAATCATCAAGCTTTTTATAGAAAACTTGATGATTATACTTGAGCACAATGAGCAGTGCTGAAGTTTCCACTGCAATGGTAAAAGCTCTGTGATCACCTGATGAACACATGGGGACTGCCAACAAAGAAAGCAGGAGTGATGCAAGGGAGGGCTGCAGGAGCTGGGTGAGAACTTTGATGTGTGTGACATGTTCCTGCTTTGGGGCTAAACACCTACCTGAAGTATGTGCTGGTGGCAGGCAGCCCTGGATGAGGGCAGGGCATTGGGGCACTGATCAGGAGCTGTGGCACAACAGCCTGACTGGAAATGACCTGGGAAGGGTGGCAGGCACCCAACTGGAGCCAACAACGTGCTCTCCCTGCAAGGATGGAGAGCCCCAACCTGGGCCACAGGAGTGGACAAGGTGGACAAGGGGCCACCTGGCTGTTGTCACCCCTGCCATTTGGTGCAAGGGAGGTGACATCTGGATGTCTATGTCCAGTTCTGGAATGCCTGGTGAGAGGGACGTGAAGGTGACCCATAGAGGGTGACAAACTGTCAGCAGCCCTGCAGCAGGAGGTGGATGGAGCTGAGTTTAGTGGGTCTGGCCATGCAATGAAGTTCAAGGGACTCTCCTTTAACCTATTCAGCCTCCACAGGGGTGGTGCTTCAGCAGGAGCTGCACGTGACCCTTGGGAGGCCAGAGCACCTTGTAAGACCTATGACAGTGTCCTGCTCTTCAAGTGCTACAGGACTCTTTTGGGTGCAGCCTTCATCTTGCCCCTTCCAGTGCCTCCAGATGAGTGTGACCAGAGCTGCTCTGCCCTTTCCCTGGAGTGTAGATTTCCATGATCTGTTTTCTCAGAAGGTGAAACCCAGAGGTGTCTTACTGGGAGCAGTGTGGCTTCAAAAACCAAGTCACCCTTAACCTCCAAACCTCTACCTTACAAACCCCTGTTCCACTGTGTATTTACAAAAGTGGGACAAACTGACAAATGTAGGTGCATGCCTTGGACACATCTCAGGGCCATTTCTGGCTGACAGACAGAAGACACCTTTCCCTACCGACCTTTCACCACAATTTCCAAACCAAAACAATCTAGGAAGGAAGGGCAGGAGGCAGCCCCAGCCCTGGCACGGGTGATGGAAAGGAATAACTCTCCCTGTTGGCAGAACACTTGTAGGATAAGGCACTTAGGTGCTCCTCATACCTTCCTGTGAGGGTGTGAAGAACAAGGATGTTGTGACGGGCTGACACAGCTCCGTCCCCCACCCCAAAGTGGGGCAGGTGGAGGGAACTGGAAGAGCAAAAGTGAGAAAACTGGGTGGAGGGATAAACAAGGTAGGGAGTGATGCTGTGGCAACTTGGCTGTGTCCCATCCCTGTGTTATGAAGAAAGGGAACTTCATTCCAGCCTGAGCCAGTACAGATGTTTTCAGTCTGTTGCCTGGGATTAATCTCCATCTCACACGTGGCATCTCACAAGAAGCATCATCATTTCTAAACCACAGCTACTGGAAATCTATTTTAGACTTTGATCTTTCCTTGTAATAACTTAATTATGTCTCTTGTAACAAATAAATAAAATCACCACTGAAATGAGAAGCTGGGAACTTTCTTCAGCAATACCAATTAAATCACTTTATCAATGGAAATCACCTCCAAATGTCCAAGTCATTTGGCTCTGCCTAAACAGTATTTAACCGGCCTCCACAAACAAAATCTGGGTAACTGCACTTTCTAAATTGTGGTGTTATCTAATGATTTATATGTTTTGTGTCCCAGGGTGTTTACACTTGCCACTCCACCCTGCAGCCAGTTCAAATAGGGCTGTCTCCAGAGGAGTGCAGAGCACTGCTCCGTGCACCAGCCAGGGGTGAGAGCCATCCTCTGACACTGCTGTGTGCTACATCTCCATCTCCTCTGGGCTGGGCATCTCTTCCCTGCACTGCCCAAACTCTCCAGGGGCTGACATCTCCCCGTCTCCTCCTGCAGGAGCTGTGCCACCTCTCACCTGGCCTGGCTGCCTTCACTTCTGGACAGGTGAGTGTGGGAAAAGGATGGGTAAAGCCAGGTCTAAACGTGGCTGTGAATGGCACTTACAACTCATGGCACTTACAGCCTGTGCTTGCCTCAGAACACAGGACCAAAACCTGATTTGTTGGGTCGGTTCTAGAGGCTGCTCCAGCCCAATTTTTCTTGTGGTGTCCAATGTTACAGTTGTTGGAGGGAGCAATCCTGCTCAGACTTTCACTATCATCTCCTCTGAATGCTTTCTAACACCTATTAGACATAGAAGAGTATGAAGATATTATTACAATTAAAGAGTTGAGGCCAAAAGAGGAGCACCAAGAATGCACCAGGAATCAAAAACAGATACAAACAGTATCTGTTTGTGATGCCTCCTGCCCATAACTGTGTGCAAAACCTGCTGTTCCCATCTGCCTCCACCACCTCCTGTGGCAGCTGCAGTCTCCAGCACTGAATGAATTCCTCCTTTATTGAGTGAGGGTTTTTTAAGCTGTGTTAAACCCAGCATCACTAAGGGATGTCTAGATCTGCAGGAAGATACATCTCTCCCCATTTTCCATATAGAGTTGCACTTTAAAACGTCCTTCTCTGAATCAAATGTAATCAATTCTTGTCTTTTACACCATGATCAAGGAGAAGGGCAAGCAGTTAGAGTTTTTTTCATGATTTTATTTCTATTTAGGGAGGGAAGGCAGTGCTGGATCTCACTCATCCTCCCTCTCATTCCTGGGGAGGTTTGGGCAGTGGTGCCAACAGGTGATGCAAACAGCAGGGTGATGGGACAGAGCTCTCCCTCCTGGCCATTCCCTTTCCTGGAAGAGACTGGAGAAATGGCACTGCATGGCTACTGATAGGACAAGCAACACCCTTTGTGTATTGAAATGGGAATTCGATGGAGGTCTGAGCAACCTGGGGTAGTGGAAGGGGGCTGGAATGAGAGGGACTTTAAGGTCCCTCCCAACCCAAACCATTCTGTGGTTCTATGATTTTAACCTCTTGAAGTTCCCACAGCACTTGCAAGGATTGTTGCCTCACCTCTTACTGGGATTCCTGAAAGTCTGTCCCACCTCCCTGGAAATATCCCTGCTGAGATGTGTTTGCTGAGCCACCCCATGTGCACTGACACTTTGAAGTGGTCACTCAGGCCACCAGACTGAGTCTGAGTCCTATCTGGGGCATTTACCTGCCCTCATCTCTCCTTTCCCTGCAGGACATGGCCCCTGCTTTCCCTGGCACTGATCCTGTGGGTGTGTTGTTGCAGGCACAGCGAGGATGTGGCTGGCTCTAGCTCTGGTGTCCATGTTCCACGGGATGGCATGTGGGGAATGCCTCTTTAATTCCCCATTTCCTAAGAATCCAGAAGCAAGGATGAACATTGTAAGTATGATGGCATTGGAGCCGAGGTGGGAAGTGTCCAGGAGACAGCCACTATTAAATAATTCTAGTTAAATATCATATTCAGGGGTTTCCCCGCAGGAGCCTTGAAAATGTTGGTATTGGGTTTCTTCTGGTTGCAGAGTGAAATGATCTCCTTCTGGGGGTACCCCAGCGAGGAGTATGATGTGGTGACAGAAGATGGCTACATCCTGCAGCTGAACAGAATTCCTCACGGGAGAGGAAATGCTGGATGCCAAGGTAAAAGTGATGCCACACAGGACACACACACCTTGTGTCTGTTCACTGGGATAGCAGGGCTTGTGCAAGAGGGTTTGCAAGGCTCCCTGTGGCTTGGCATCTGTAGCATCAGTTTTGATGGATCAGAATTTGTTGGGAAGGCTGATCCCTTGCCAAGGATTTTTTCTCACCCTTCATGAACCCCCTGAGCACTGAAATGTCAGGCTGCAATCCCAGCAGTGCGAGGCAGTCCATCCATCCTGCTGGCACACCTTGGGTTCTCTCCAGAGCCTGGCTCCCAAAATGTGCTCCTGCAGCCATTTGATGGATCAGCAGAGTGGTTTGGCACTCCCTGAGGAGATTCCAGGGGATCCTCTTGTCCTGTGAAGAGTAGTAACTGGGAGAGGGGATTAGATCCATGAAAATTGCAGTTTTCCTAGCATATCCCCAGGCTCCTCCATGTTTGCCTACAGAGCTCCCCGGGCAGCCCAAGTTCTGCCAACACCCCCAGAGATTTTGGGGATAAAGGCCAAGAAAATGGTGCAGGTTAGCAAACCTGCTTTTTAAATGAAATCTAGAGGAACACCGACACAAACCTCCACAGATTTTGGCTGCCATGGGGATAACACTTCATAAACTGTCTCGGAAGGCGACAATATTAAAAATATTTTTAAATAATTAATTTATTTATAATTATTTATCATCTCTTATTAAAAATAACGAGAGTCTTCATGCTACCTGTCTTGCAGGTGTGAGACCTGTGGCACTTCTGCAGCATGGTCTCCTTGCAGAAGGCAGCAGCTGGCTCACCAACCTGCCCAACAGCAGCTTGGGCTTCATCCTCGCAGACGCTGGCTATGATGTTTGGATAGGAAACAGCAGAGGGAACACCTGGTCCAGGAGACACCAGGTCCTGACTCCCAATCAGGATGAATTCTGGGCTTTCAGGTAAATGGGTTTGAGGATCTCAGAAAGAGCTGAATTCTGTCAGGGTCACGCTGCCCTAGCTGGGGGATGAGTGAACCAGGCTGGACTGAAGCTCATCCAAATTATTTTGAGTGAAAACCCTGTGTGAAAACTCAGTAGGATGAAACAGTTTGTGGGGTGGCCCTGCCCTCCCTGCTGGTTTTGTGGTTTGCTGGTGATGGCTGTGCATGTGTAGATGCTGCAGGACATGTGCTCTTCCTTCTGCAGCTTCGATGAGATGGCTAAATACGATCTCCCAGCCATGATCAACTTTATTGAGCAGAAAACAGGGCAGAAACAGCTCTATTACATTGGTCATTCCCAAGGCACCACTATAGGTGAGTGGGTCCTTTTGATGACAGCATGAGAAGCCTACATCCCCTCTCACATTTGTAAAATTACTCACTCAAATCAAACTACGTGCATGAGTGTCTTGAAAGACTAAATCATTTCTTTTCTACTTTTTTCCACCTCCCCAGGTTTTATAGCCTTTTCCACTATGCCCCAGCTGGCTCGGAAAATCAAGGTGTTCTTTGCTCTTTCACCTGTGACCACGGTGATATTTTCTCAGAGCCCCTTTAGAAAACTCTCAGTCTTTTCTGACTATGGGCTTAAGGTTGGTCTGCACTATGTTCTGCACAGCCAAAGTGCTTTTCATAGGGATTGTGAAGTTATCTATGGAATATTTCAAGTCATTTACAGAGAGGGGAGCACTGTGCTCTGTCTGTTTTCATAATGAAGAAAAACACATCTCACTACAGAACCTTTTGGTCCTGTCCTGAATTCACTCCCCAAAATGTTCTGGCAGAATTAGATCCAAAACGCTGGTGAATAAAACTGATGCAGAGGCTGTGAATTGAGCCCTACCATTTAACACAAGAGCAAAATGAATGTAAGAGATCATGCCCATAAGAAACAAGGAACAGAAGCATTTAACGGGGTGCAAGGGAGGCTTCACTATGGGCAACCTGAATGTGAGGATAAAACAGAAGTTGCAAAGTAGTGGTGCTTTGGGGAAAAGCATGGCCAGGCTTCCTATTTGATGAGCACATTTGCAATTTTACAGGAGCTGTTTGGCACCAGGGAGTTCCTGCCACACACCGCCCTGGGGGAGATGATCCTCTCCAGGTTCTGTGTCTGCTCAAAGGTCTGCAAGCACATCTTGGCTACGGTTTTTGGGTTTAACTGGAAGAACACAAACATGGTATGTGGCAATAAATCTGCAGAGGGTCCCACTGAAGGCCAAAGCCTTGGTAATGCCCTGTTTTGGGGAGCCAAGTTAATCCTGTTGTGAAATGTGCTCGTGTCCTTGCAGAGCCGAATAGATGTGTATGTGGGGCACATGCCAGCGGGGTCCTCAGTCCAGAACATAATCCACTGGCTGCAGGTAAACCTTCCCAGGTTCCTTCCTGTGCCCAGCAGAGACTCCCTGGTCCCTTGTGGGCAGCCTGATGTGCTGGTTACTGCAAGATACACCTTCATCAGATCTTTGTTAGTTTTGTAAAAATAACTGCCCTCTATAAAACACTCGGCAGATTTTTGAGCCCAGTGGCCCCAAAGGAGTGGATCTGTCAAAAGAAGCACTTGGAGCTGAGGACCCTGCATCTACAGCAGGCACATTCCAGGGGTCTTATTTCAAACCAGCTCCACTCTTGCCCTGCAGCCTGAGTGCCATTAATGGTCAGACTGTGACAGAGGTGCATCTGGACAGCAGCCACTTAAGCTTATTACCAATAAAGCTAATTATTTCTCCTTCTTCCCCTCGTGGGCATGAGAATAGTCACCACCAGAGCCCTTTGACACTGCAGTTGTGTTCTGCTGCACTCCTTTTCTCTTCCCCAAGCTAAAAATCTGCATATTTTTTTTGTAGATTGCAGGTTCAGCCCATGCACCTTCTCTGAGGTGTGTGCCACAGGCTGTACTCAGGGCACAGCTTCTTCCCTCTGTGGAATTCCTGCTCAGGGACTCCACAAGACCTTTGTGGGGTTTGTAGCAAAAACACACACCCCATTTTCTGAAGTGCTGCTGCCCAGTGGAGGGATCAAGCCACAGCACCTTGACCTTGTATTGCTGATGGTCCTGTTCCAGTCAGAGAAGAGACTGTGCCATTTCGGGCCAATTCTCCAGCCCACAAGGAATATTTAGAGTTCTAAACCCATTTCCCAGAACATTTTAATTTCTTCCCATCCTGGTGTTATCCACAAACATTAGGAACATAATCTCTGTCCATTTGTCCAAAAAATCACAACAATAATTACTTGTGCTGGACCCAGGGCCAGACCTGTGAGACACACCTGAAAAATCCTGCCAGTTCAGTGATGAAAACTAACTTCTGAGGTTTGACTTGTGAGGGTGGACTGCACCCCCACAGAACTGTGTTTTCACTTAGACCACTGCATGTCTGAATTTGCTGCAGGGAGTCCATGGTGGGGCACTGAGAGCTTTTGACGGGGGGCACAGGTACAACAGCCTTCACTACAGACAGGTGAGGTGCTTCCAATGGCCTTCCTTTTCCCTGCTCTCTTCCCATCCATGCCTGCTGTGACTCCTCTCAATGTATTCCTTTCTTCACAAACTATAAGTCAGGATTTCTGCTTGGAACAGCATTTTCTATTCTCAACTCTATTTTGCAAATACTTTTTAAATGGAATAAAACCCTTTAAATTAGACGCTTTCCCCTTTCCATAGGAAATGGTCTCAAGTTACACCAGGCTGAATATTAAGAAAAACTTCTTCTCTGAAACAGTGGTTAAGCCTTGGGGGAAAAAAAAAAAAAAAAAGCTTCTTTCTTCCCTAAACAAACAACAACAAAAAAATGTTCAGAAAGCAGTGTGCTTCTTAACTGGATTAATTACACTGCAGGTGACAAGAGATGTTGCTGACAAATCACCTCATTGCAAGTCCTCAGGGTGTGGAGCTGAAACAACACTCCAGAAACGGTTTAATTTCAAAAACTTGCTTCCAAACACTTCCCTGCTGTCACTGGGCTGAAGGAAGTGCTGGTGAAGCATCACCAT
Source organism: Trochalopteron elliotii (assembly GCA_024734555.1). Lineage (NCBI taxonomy): Eukaryota > Metazoa > Chordata > Aves > Passeriformes > Leiothrichidae > Trochalopteron > Trochalopteron elliotii. Next base: position 1,231,639 of record JANPWX010000389.1, read on the forward strand.
AAACTCCACGGCTGGCTGGGAGTGACCTTTAGAGGTCCCCAGTCCAACCTCCTGCTGGGAGCAGGATCATCCAGCAGCACTAAATCAGGGCAGCCAAAGTTCTGCCTCCTTATCAAAACAACCTGTAGTATCAGAACCAGAATTTCTAGCCGGGCAGAACGAATTTGCTAATCAATTTTAATTGAGCTGGCTCACTAAATGGTAGCACGTAAAGCTATGCTGCATCTCTATCTAAGTTTCTTTCTACAAGAAAGGAGTTCCACTTTTTATTACCCTCCATTCCCAAAGAGTAGAAATTTGCTGCATCCCAGCGACATCTCCTCTTTGGTGAAACCCCTTCTCCATCTCCTCTTTGGTGAAAATCCCTTCTCCATCTCCTCTTTGGTGAAACCCCTTCTCCATCTCCTCTTTGGTGAAACCCCTTCTCCATCTCCTCTTTGGTGAAAATCCCTTTTCCATCTCCTCAGGCCGGGGCTCCGTTCTACGACGTGAGGGCCATGGAGGTGCCCACGGCCATCTGGAATGCAGGGCAGGATTGCCTGGCTGACCCTCGGGACACGGCCCTCCTCCTCCCCCAGGTCAGGAACCTGGTCCACCACAAGCTCATTCCCCACTGGAACCACATAGATTTCGTGCTGGGCCTCGACGCCACCGAGGTTTTGTACCAGGAAATCCTCAACGTCATGAAGAAGTATCCCTAAAGGTGCTGGGTTTGCCTGATATGATTTTATTTTTTTGCCTGATTTTTTTCTTTCCCCTCATAAAATTACTGCTGTCTCTAGAGGATTTTGAAATTTCTCTCTATTTGGACCACCTGAATATAATTAGTTAAAATGTTATGCTTTTAACTGGAGCAGTGACAGAGTGGGGAGAGGAGCCTTCATGCTATTCCTGGCTGGCACTGCATTGCCTTTCTTTTTCCACTTTCTTTCCTTCTTTTTCCTTTTGATTTCTTTTTTTGTGTCATCATCAGTGACACAAAGCTCATTGTTGGTGTCTCAGGTCTGGCACTGTTATGCTTAAAACCATCAAGGTGGATCAGAAAGAGATCCAACAGATCAGTGGTGAAAAACACCAGAGTTAGGATCCCAGAATGTTTTGGGTGGGAAGGGACCTTAAAGCCTATCCACCTTCCACTATTCCAAGTTGCTCCAAACCCCAAAGTCCAACCTGGCCTTGAACACTGCCAGGGATCCAGGGGCAGCCACAGCTGCTCTGGGCACCCTGTGCCAGGACTTCCCCACCCTTCCAGGGAACAATTCCTTCCCAAAATCCCATCCAGCCCTGCCCTCTGGCAGTGGGAAGCCATTCCCTCTTGTCCTGTCTCTCTAGGCCCTTGGAAATAGTTTCTTTCCATCTTTCTCCATTCAGGTACTGCAAGGACATCTCCCTAGAGAGAAGACAGTAGTAGTGGTTTTGAATTCAATAAAAATTGTAGTTAACCACATTTTTAGTGTGGCTGGGTTTGGGCATTTTTTTTTCTTTCAGTGACTGAGAAATGAGAAATGAATAAATCCTGAAGAGAAATTATGTTTGATTCTGGTGCAGAATACTGTAAAATCCAAATAAAAAGGAGCTTAGGGTATTCACAAAGTGCCTGTGGGTTTATCTCAGAGGTTTTGGTAATAGGACTGAGTGGTGATCTCAGAGGTGATGTGTTGATGATTATTTTCTTTAGCCTGAAGGAAGGGCAGTTACTTTACAGCAATAAAAAATTTGGCTGTTTCTGTCAGCCAAAATCTGAGACTCATCAGAAAAATCTCAATAAACATTGTCAATGGTGCAACCACCAGAAGAATCAGCTTCTTTCAGGGAGGGAGAATCCAGCTGTGAGGCAAAGCAGTATTTCATGGAGAAATTACTCAAAATCATGCACTGGAGTACAGTCAGATTTTCAATTTTTGGAATTTCCTGGAAGATCTGCATCACCCTGAAAAGCAGAGTAGATCAGCCAGAGGCTTGGGGGACACCAGAAAATAAATTTGGGGGAGAGCAGCCATTCCAAGTGTTGCTGTGGGTTATTTTTGCTGGCAGAATTCCTGGCTATAATTTGCTTGGCAGAAGTGAAGGACAGAGACTCCTCCCTGGTGCTGGGTGTCCTTGTGCTGGCCTTGGTGGCCACTTCTTTGGGGAGAAGCCTCCCAGGGGTCTCTGAGCAAAGCCACCAGCAGTGACACAGCCATGACGTGTTTGTTCCCCTGCTGCTTCCCTCATCATCCTTCCTAAGCCTTTCTCCTCTGAAGGGCAAAGCCAGCAAGCAAAATGAAAATTTAATGCTATTTATTTATGAAAAGAAGCTTGCACTCTTTACATTTTCCTGGCGTATCACGAAGCCACGTTGGTTGCAGTAAATAATTCATGATTTACTTCTTTTTTCACCCCTTTTCTTCCTAAGTACGTAACTTCTGCCTCATACCAAGAAGCTTTCTGTAAAATTGTCTTTTTAGGTAATGTTCTTCACCTAATCTGTTTATTCAGTTTGTTCAAGACAGTCCATTTCCAGTAAATACTCTTCTCTCTACTAAGAAAATTGCTTGTAAATTTTATCGGGTGATCAGATTATCGGATTTGGATATTGTTTGCTTTTCTGTCTTTAAGAGATTCTCTAAGCATCTTTCTGTAGTACAAATTCTTGCTTAAGTTAATCCTATTTAAACACATCTCCTTTTTTTTTTTTTTTTTTTTTTAAGTCTCTTTACAGTTCTGCAGAAACAATTTGCCCAAAGCCAAAAAAACAAATTTAAAAATGCAGCTTCACTTGGTATTTTGCCATGGGGACAAAAGGGCTTTTCCTTGGTTGCTTTGTCTCCTTTTGCTGTGCCTAAATATTTTCCTTCCCTTTCAAAGCCCTGAAACAAAGCTGTGACCCAAATCCTGGCTGAAATGAAAATAAATCAGCTGCCAGCAGCGGGAGACATTTGCAGAGGAGACACATGGCACATGGCAGGACCCAGGAGGGGTAGAAATAAATGAGTAAAGAACCCCCAAATCGTCCCCTGGGGTCAGGAGGGTACAGAGGGGAGACCCCAGGGTGACACAGCATTCCCTGCCTCTGCTCCCAGCGGGTACCCAAGCAGCTGGGAAACAACAGTGCAGACCAAAAATCCCAAATTACTCCAGAGCCTGCTGAGTCAGCAGGTTTGGCCTTTGGCTGGCCGGTCAACACGTCCCCAAATAAAAGGCTAAACAAATAAACAAACAAACAGCCTTTTTCCACGGGGCTCATGGGCTCCTGGGAGAGCAAGCCAGGACTGATGTGGCACCAGTGACAGCCAGACCTGCTGAGCTTCTCTAATTCAGTGAGCAGGTCGATTCTTTTGTGAAAGGATTGGGAAGCCACCTAAGATAGTGGCCAGAATTCCAGGTCCTCACAGTTTTGTGGGTGGAATAACAGGAGCCTGTTGGAAAAGGTACTTGGAATGTGTTGTTTGAAGGTGCAGCCTTAAACACAGACGTGATCCACCCTCACCAGCCTCAGCATCATGTTGCAAATTGCTGGCAGCAGCCTCCAATCCTGTGTGCCAACTCCTTACTCTTGTCAACCTGTGGTTAGGCAACATATTGACAGACTGACTTCAGTGTGGATCCTTCTCCTTTCCCTCTTCAGATGCAGGTCAAGGGTTGGAATATCCTTGTAGAGCCTGAGCTGGGCTCAGCTCTGTGCAGAGACCCCAGTGTGGCTGGTGGTGGTGCTGGTGCTGGTGCTGGTGGCACCACCAGATGCCTTCCTTACGAGGATGGATGCTTTGAGCCCAGCTTTGCAGCCCCACAAGCTGCTCAGCTGACGTCAGTTTGGGTTAGAGAGCGACGCTTTATCCTTTAAACATATTTATCTCTCTATTAAAAGACGGGGGATGCAGAGGTTGCAAATTAATCCCACTGGGGTTTAATCTGCCCAGACCATCAGCATTTTTATTTTCTTTGGATTGGAGGTCCTAAAACCTTCTGCTGTGGGTGTCTTCTGCCACGTGCAGGGACTTGCAGGCAGAATTCTGCACAACTCTGCAAACTGCTGGCCAGCACATGTAATAAATACAGGGGTGGGTCTGTCACAAATAATATGCAATAAATGGAATAAATGAATCCCATGTAACAAATAGATGGGGCTGCTAGGCTGAGCACAAGCATGCCCACCATACCTGATGAGTGGCTCTCCTGGCTGGGCAGTTATCAGGGAGATGGGGAGATGCTGGTGTGTGTTCCTTAGAAAACTTTGAGTTTCTGTTTCTCATCATCCACCTGGTCAGGTTTTCACACTGAGGTTTTTTCTCCAGAGTCCTGGAGCTGCTGACAAGATAGAAATAGCTCAGTTCTGGTCACTGGGCCACACCAAGGATGCCCTGTTGATGCAGATGATCTTTCTGGTGCCAGTTTCTGGCAATACCCTGCCATTCCCAACCTTGGGAAGGTGAAAGGCACATGGAGAGGACCCATCCATCCTGGTGCTGGGCTGCTCTGCTCCTACAAGCTAGCAGATGAATGGCTTTGGTGATTGCAGGGGTTTTCTCTGATTTGTCCTGCTGATAAGGTGGAATCCAGAAAGTGAGATCCTCAGCCTTGCCAGATGTCCCCAGAACCTGAAACTAAGTCACAGCACTACCAATTCCTGCACTGTTTAAAGCAGCACAAATGTAGGAAAAAATATTGTAGCTTTGATCCCAGGGAGTCAGTAACGAGTTAACTCCTCCACAGTAAACAGAGTGGCTGAAATTTATTCCTCTAGCAGTGACTTTCTTTTTCATTTCAACAGCAAGGAGATAAACAGGACGAGCAAGAAAAGCTTGGCAAGAGACCTTGTGATTGGAGAGGGATAGTGGGGTGGATTTGTGAGGTGAGAAAGGGCTCAGCCTCTCCTTGCACATTTCATCACCAGCAAATCAGCAGCTTTTGAACTTCACCCTGCACAGTGGGGAGGATCTGGTGTGGAGAATCTCTACTTCTCTGCCCCTTGCCAGCTGTGCCCAGCTCAGAGGTCCCTGGGCCAGATGTGGCCTCTTTCCACCAGTCGCTCTGACAAAGGTCACTTTCCTCCCCACCTGTGCCTAAACCTGCAAACTACAGCATGTGCTTGATTCATGGAGTAAAATTTCATTCTTGGATTGCTCTGAGCCTGCAGAAGCTGAAAAAAAACACCCAACACAGCAGAACTCCTGCAAATCCAGCAAGCCCAGTGAGCCAAGGGCTGGAGCTTGGCTGCGATGCAAGACTTTATTGCAATCTCTACAGACACAGAGGGCAGGCAAGAATCACAGCATTGCATTTGAAAGTTTGTTAAATCAGTGTGGAACAGGGGGACAGGAGGCATTTTTAAGCAGGGCATCCCTCACACAAACCCCATGCCCAAAGGCACATGGGAACAGGCAGCTCCTCCATCCTGGGGCAGCGCATGGATGGATTCATGGATGGATTCAGGGATGGATTCATGCATGGATTCATGGATGGATTCATGGATGGATTCATGCATGGATTCATGGGTGGGTTCATGAATGGATTCATGGACTGATTCATGGGTGGGTTCATGGATGGATTAATGTGTGGATTCATGGGTGGATTCATGGGTGGATTCATGGATGGATTCATAGACAGATTCATAGATGGATTTGTGGATGGATTCATGGATGGATTAATGCATGGATTCATGCGTGGATTCATGCGTGGATTCATGTGTGGATTCATGGGTGGATTCTTGGGTGGGTTCATGGATGGATTCATGGATGAATTCATGGATGGATTCATGGATGGAATCATGGATGGATTCATAGATGGATTTGTGGATGGATTCATAGATGGATTTGTGGATGGATTCATGGGTGGATTCATGGGTGGGTTCATGGGTGGGTTCATGGGTGGGTTCACAGATTCTCCTCCATCAGGGTCACCATCTGCCTGTACAGGCGCTGCGGGGCGTTCAGGCCCCAGTGGTGGTCAAAGTGGTTCCAGTCGGGGAAGTGCTCGTGGTGCACGACATTGGTGAGGTGGGACAGCAAACGGTGGGTCTCCACAGGGGGAGTGACCCAGTCCTGCCCCCCGCTCCACACGGCCACCGGCACCTTCATGGCTTCGATCTGGTAAGAGGGTGGCCTCAGCTGGGAAGGGGAGAATGCCCGTGTTACCTGGGGACTCTGATGGGTGGGGTGTGATCCCGCATCTGCTGGGACCCTGGAGGCTGAGAATTTCAGGCTTTCTGGGCTAAAAGGCATTGACCCTCAAGCAAGCACCACATTTGACCTGAGGGGCTATGGAACAGGCTTCCAAAATTGAGTGATAGCACCAGGGTATGGGTGTGTAGTTTGAATGGTACTGTGTGATCTCACAGGGTGGAAAACTTGGAATTTAAGGTTTTAGTATATAGTAATATGTGCGGGGCAGCATGGAGGGTTTGGGGCATTGTCTGGGTCCTTCTTCTTGGCCTTCTTCTTCATGGTTTTGGGTGGGTTTTTTTTATTGGGTGAAGGGGTCCACATTGCAGACTTTGGGTGGTCAACTATTGGGTCAAAGGTATAGGTAATATAGGTATCATCTCATTATGGGGTAATTAGCACTTAGGGGGACCTTGGAAAGAATTGGAGACTCCTCCATTTTCTACTTTGTTAGTTAGAGCTCACAACTGATAAGACTGTAATATAGATAAGAATTAATAAACACTGAGTCTGAACACAAAACTGCATCCTGTGCATTAATCCCGGCTCTAACACGAGGAAAAGAAGATAAGAAACCCACACCCATCCCCATCCCAGCCAGCTCCATCCAGCTCACCCTTTTGTACTTCTCCAGGTTTCTCAGCCCATAGTCAAACTGCTTGAACTCCCCAGTTTTTGCAGTCTGGAAGGCAGAGACAAAGGGTTAATCCAGGTAATACCCTGGATCAGCCCCATCCTGGACACCAGCTTTTGAGACACCCTGGTGCAGCAGCTTAAAAATCCCTTTTCTCTCTTGGCTTTGATTTTACCTTCTTTACCTGTTTCCAGGGTTAATGAAGCAGCATTTGAAAATACCACATTCACAGGTTAAAAGAAAGAAAAATTAAAGTAGTTATAAAATCAGAGTCTCTACCTGTCCCCAGTGCAGAAGATTTTTTACTGATGTATAGTCTGGAAAATAAGATAGGTACACATCCAGTCGGCTCTACAAGAAGAAGAAAATATTTTCTCAGTGAGTTGGGAGGGATGAAAATCCATCTAGGCAAAAAACCTCATTTTGTCTTGTAACTGCAATACAAAAGCTATATATTTATATAGATCTTTATTCTTTAGCAGCAGTATTCTGCTCAGAGCTAGAGGCAGTTTTCAAAGGTAATCCACTTAATCAATGGAAATACAACTGGTCCAGTCATCCTTTGGTTATTTTCTTCAGTAAACTTGTTGAGTGTCAGTCAAAAATGAGGCAAGGGTTTCCTTTCCCTAAGAGAGGAGACCACAAGTGATTCTCTCTCACCAAAGACTCCATTAGGTTTAACACCCCGAAACTACTGGAGGAAATCTCCAAATAGCCACTGCCTTTCACACCTTATTTTGGGGGTTTATACTCATTGTTGTGCCTCATTAACTATCTCCAGGTGTCTAGGCAAACCAGAGAGAGCTGTGACCTGGGCTGAGAGCCTGGTGCACTCACCACATTCAAGTTGTCCCTGTCGAACCCTCCGACGAGGAAGATTGAGTTGGCACACAATTCAGCTGCCAGCAGACTGCTGCACTCCTCAATCAGGAGCAGCTTCTCCTTCCTCCCCACCAGAACCAGCTCTCTGGTTCCAAATATTTCCTGCAAGAGCACGAGGAAATGTTGGGAATGATGTTAGGAGTTCCAATGCCCATCGCGGGTGCAGAATCAATGCACTGTGACAATGCAGGGGGGCAGGAGTTCCCAAAAGTCCCTGGATTTTGGCAGTAACCACCCACAAACACCTCCTGTACCTTGAGCACCAGGTCTGGTAGAAAGGCCAGCTTTAACACAGGGCCCCGGACATGGAAGAAGGTGTACACAGGACCCAGGGCAAAGAAGAGTTTGATTTTCTCGGCCAGCTGTGGCAAGCTGGAAAACGCTATGAAACCTGAAAAGCAGCGTGAGATCACAACCCAAACCCCAGCTCACCCCAGACTCTCTGAGGTGCAGGGTTTGAACAAAAATCATTCCTGGATGCCAACACAGCCCGGGATGGATGGGCAGGATGTGGCAATCCCCTTCCCATGTAGGAGTGCACTCACACACAGGTGGGCTGGGAGGGCAGGTGGGGACAGCAGCCAGAGCAGCCCTGCTCCCAGCAGGGTCCAGTTTGGGATGGACACGGATGCCTCTTTCCCACGGCAACTCCATGCCCTGCCCCCACCCACCACTCTCTCCTCCCCCTCCTCACTCACCCAGGGAGCTGCCCTGAGCGTGGCCAACGTAGAACAGCTTCTCCTGCTTGGTCTGCCTCAGGATGAAGTCCACCATGGCCGGGAGGTCGTACATGGCCATCTCGTGGAAGCTGCGCGGCAAAGGGAGGGCCTGGAGGAGATTCCCACCTCCCAGCCTCCCTCCCACCAGGGGCTCAGCACTGATAGCCCTGTGCCCCAGCCCTGTCCTTGGTGTCCCCCTGACCTGAAATCCCAGAACTCCTCGGAGCCTATGGACATGTTGTGGTGCCGGCGGGACCAGCTGTTGCCCCGGTTGTTCCCGATCCAGACGTCGTATCCCGCATCCGCCAGGATGAAGGCCAGGCTGCTGTCAGGGAAATTGTCCACCCAGTCACCACCCTCCAGACAAAACCCATGCACTATCAGCACGGGGGTCCTGGATCCTGAAAGAGGAGATATCAGGTAGTTGACAGAAGACACCTTTTCCATATGGAAATAAAACACCACTGTACATCTTGATAGTGTTTTCTGCAGGCTGCACATTAAATGTTCCCTCCTCTCATTACTTCTCTGGTTATGCTGGTGCTTTTTTGTGTTTGGGAGGCTTTTGCCATCCCAGACCCTGACCCTGGACCTTGGGGCCAGGGTTTGCTGCAGGGAAAGAGCCACTGGAGCTTTGCTGGATCACTCTGCCCCATCCCAATGCTGAGCTCCTGAATCCCCAGGGACAGCCCAAGGCAGCCAGGAAGAAACTCTTCATCCCTCTTCCAGCTGCCCAAACCCTGCCTGAAGGCACAGGTATTCCCACTGGTTTCCTGTTGCATCTGGGCAGGGGCCAGGCTCACAGCTGGGGCTGAGGCTGAGCCCACCTGAGAGCCCAGCGTCCCCCCTGCCATGGGGAATCCGGTTGAGGCTCAGGAAGTAGCCGTCCTCTGTCATCACTTCATACTCCTTGCTGGGATACCCATGGAAAAGGATCTTCTGGCTCTGCAGGGATAATGGTGTGAGGGCAGAGGGTGACCCAGTGCCCTGTGCCTGCCTCAGCTTCACCCACTCCTGCCACCCACGTTTTCCCGGCGTCGCCTCCATGCAAAGGAATTAGAGGAAGAGCAGGGAGAGGCCAAGTTCGAGCTGAGGGCATGAAGTGAGTGAGAGCAATGCAAATATGGGAGATTTTTGGGGGGTCCCAAGCCCCCCAAACAGGCCAACTGCAGATGCAGGGAAGGGGTGAGCCAAGCTTGTCCCTTGGGAAGGATTTTGAGCACACCCATGGGGAAGTGTGGTGCCCCCCAGCACTTACGATGTTCATGAACCTCTCAGGGTTGTAGAATTCTTCATCACCTGGGGTGGCATCTTCCAGCCCCTGGGCCAGGCACAGGGCCACCAGCAGCAGCCACATCTCACCTGTCTGCAGCACCTGGGGGATAACAGGACTGGATGAGCAGGGCTGTGGGAGCTCCAGGGGCTCCCACAAGGAACACTGTGCAGCTCCAGCAGCATGGCAGCACAGCCAAAGCCTGATGCTGCCACAGGGAGCAGGTGTCTACAACCCCTTGTGCAGTTTGGAACACACCCCAAGCCTGGGAAAAGCATTAGGGTGCCTCCAGGGAAATCCTTAGGCTTTCAGGGAAAGCACTTCAGGGGAAGAATCCTCCCCCAAGCAGAAGGGGTCATGCCAGAGCTGCACCCTGCAGGAACTTCCCTGCTCCATCCCTGCCTTGGATGCTTTGTAGCTCCTTGGCAGGTGCTCCTGGATTGCCCTGCCATCCACAGCACCCAGCCTGAGGCATTCCAGACTCAAGGACACATCCAGCAAAGTGCATTTCCCTTGATGATCTGTTGCAGGAGCTGAAGATGGCTCTCTGCCTCCCAGAGTGTATTTTCCCAGTAGCCTGATTGCATGGAAAGCTTTCCTGGGCTGCTCAGGAAAACAGCAACATGCAACCACTGCAGAGCACTGTGTGGGCCACGGCAAAAACTCCTTCTCACACCAGGAAACAAAGTGCCAGCTCAAGCCCTGCTCTGTGTTCAAGCCCACCACCAGCACCTCAGTGCCCCCATCTCCACATGCAGGTGAGAAGGGATGTCCTGGGATTAAACTGCTGTGATGGCTGAGGGAAGGAGAGGTCGGATTGCTCTGTGATCCCATAGACAAACCACATCACTAAACCTGATCTCCCTTTGTCCTGCCCAACTGCCCAAAGATAAGCCACTTAATTAATATCTTAAAATGGAAATACAACTGGTCATCCTTTGGTTATTTTCTTCTGTAAACTTGTTGCATGTCAGCCAAAAATGAGGCAAGAGTTTCCTTTCCCTAAGAGAGGAGACCACAAGTGATTCTCTCTCACCAAAGACTCCATTAGGTTTAACACCCCAAAACCACTGCAGGAAATCTCCAAATAGCCACTGCCTTTCACACCTTATTTTGGGGGTTTATACTCATTGTTGTGCCTCATTAACTATCTCCATGTGTCTAGGAACTGGCCACAACTGCAGGCTGCACTCAGTGCAAATGACCACTTTTAGGTACTTTTAGTGCTGTAGCCCCTCAACCTGTGTGTGGAATGAAGATACAAAGGACAGCAGGAAGGCAGGAGCTGCAGTGGCCAGCTCCTCACCCAGCTTAGTTGCACACAGACAGAAGCAAGACATTGCAGGCCATGCCTGAGGGCATCAGAGACTGACCAATTGCTGAAATAACCACTTCAGTGAGCACTGTGGGTTACAAGGGATGGAGAAACCAGGCCTGCCCAGGAATCAGGAGATGCCAGATAGAAGAACACTGTGTTCCTCAGTGCTGTTTTCTTGTTGCTAAACCCACAGGAGTTTCACACCAATTGCATCCTCTGGTTGAGCTTGTCACTTAAGAAAGAGCTTCTTTCCCTTGGGGTTACATCCCCTGTCCAGAGAGGCATCAAATCCCTGCCAAATTCTGCCCCCGTGGTCCATCTCCCTTAGTTCTGCACCCAACCCTGCACTTCACCATGTGCAAAGGGACCTTCCACTGCTCCATGGCCAGCAACAGCCCACCCTGTGGTTTCTGTGGTTCCTGTACACTTTGTGATGAGAGTTTCCCCCTCTCAACACCCCTCTCCCAGCTCCTGAGGTGTGCCACTGAGACCTCCCACATGCTGGAGGCCACCTCCATGCCCAAGGCTCTGCTGCCCACCCCAGTGTCACCCAGATGTTATAGTGGCACACCACGATGGCTGTGACCAGTGACAAGCTGTGTCACAAAGCCCACAGGTGTCAGACAGAGCACTGGCAGGCAGCAGTGACAGAAACAACTCCTCCTGGTCTCCCAAGAGGTGGCAGAGAGGGAAGGATTACTCCCTGTGCATGCCTGTGGCATTCAGCAAGCACAAAAACCCCTGGGCTGGGGTGTGAAAACAGGGAAGGAAAGCAGAAAGAACAGCCCAAATTACAGCCCCCACCTCCTGCACCCACTCTTGAGGTCACACAGGTGGTCACAACAAAAGTTGTGTCCATCCCCAGGTGCCCAGCACAGTCCAGAGCATTCCCTGGAGGAGCAGAGGCCAGCCCAGTGCCCCACAGGGGACCTGCCCACGCTGCCCAGAGCTCAGCCAGCCCTGACTGCCCATCCCCTGCTGGCAACACATCCCACCAGCCAAACCCAAACTGCCACTCGGCTGTGACTCCCTGGGTGTGAGCAACCAGGGTGGAGGAGAGCAGAGGTGGTCCCTGCTCATCCTCAAAGCTTCTGCTCCACAGGCACCAGCCCAGGGTAATGCAGCCCCTGCCCCCTATCCCTTTCACAGAACAGATGGAGACCCAGGAAAATGTCCAACCACCAAGTTCTCCACACATGAAATGCAGAGCTGGAGTGATAATTACACCTCTTGACTCTGTTGAGATCCTGTCAGCAATAGCCTGGGCTAGAAGGAGAACAGGAGAACATCAAACCTGACCTGCTGCTTCAGGCCCTCCGTGCAGTCGGCGGGGTTGGTGGCTCTGAGGGAACCAATCCTCTTGGCTTATAAAGACACCCAGAGAGGCTGGGACTTGTCCATCAACACCTGTAAGCCCAGTCCCTCCCCAGTCACACAGCCCAGTCATTCAGACCCTGCATCCCAAACCCCAGGGGAGCTCAGCAGCAAAGAGACACATCCTAAAGTTTGGGGAACACAAAGGTCTTGTGGGGTCCTCCAGCTGGGAGCTGCATTTTTGGCATTCCTTGGCAGAGGGATTCCAGCTGCTTTGCCTGTGCTCTGGGGTTGCCAGACAGGTCCCTGGCTGCTCATCCTGGCTGTCCAGGTGTAGGCACCTGTTGGTAACAGGTTTATCACAGCTCTGCATGTCAGAACCAGGCTCAGGGCTCAGGGACCATGCCTGGGCTGAAAAGAAAGGGGCAAATCTCACCCAGGGAAGGAGGAAGAAATACCACCCACATGTGACACTGACTGGATTTTGTCAGTGTGGACACCCCAAGAGTGGAAATCCAAGGGGTGCAAAGCAAATCTCCCGTGGGCAGGGGTGACACAGCCCTCACCATGGCTCTGACTCCATGGGCCCCTTTAACCATGTTTTCCAGCCCCATCACCTCTCCTCCTGCCAGGAGAGTAGTGGTGGTGGGAAGGGCCCTTTGGGGTCTCCATCTCCACCCCAGCCTCCTGCTCAAAACCCTGGTTTGGGGTGGTATCACTGCTGAGCAAAATACCTCCTCTGTCAGCACAAAATACCTCTGGCTTGGATAGACACACGCTTGTTGTGGTTTTCACCAGCAGAATTATTGTTTGGGCTTTTTCCTGGATTTAAATTCTGGCATGAAAGAAGAGGATGAGGCATTTTGCCAGAGCTCTATTTAATTATGGAGCCTTTGGGTGCTGCTCCCCACAGCCAGCTGAGGTCCTGGAGGAAGGAGGCTGCTCTGGTGGCAAAATGCTGGCTTAGGAGTTCCCTGCTCTGACTGACCCTTCAGGCAGCACCAGACAGGGACCTGACAAGGCAAAGTTGGGCATTCCTTCGAGAAAAGAGAGCAAAAACCATGCTGAGAAGTGCCAGAGAGCAAAGCAGACTTCATCTTCAAGTTGACCTAGGGACAGCCTCCACCAGCAGAAATGATGAGAGTCCTCTCCCTCAGCTTCCCTACTAGTACAGCTTGGGCATTTACCATTATTCTATTGTCCCCCTGAGGTCACCTGCTCCTTCCCACCACCCTGGAGCCCAGAGGCTGGGGGGATGCTCCCCAAAACCTGTCCCTAGCCCAGCTCACCACCTTCAGGCAGTGGTTCCCTGCAGTGCTCACACTGTCCCCAGTGTCCCCTGCTGCCACCAGAGCAGGGCAGACAGGAGGCTGCTGAGATGCACAGAGCTCTGCAGACAGAGCTGCACAGACCTTCTCCTTCTCCCCTGAATGCCCCAGGTGCAGCCCAGCCAGATCCCACCAGGATGTGGGCAGGGATGCCCCCCAGATCAGGCAGCAGGGCTTAGGCCAAGTCTGCCTCCAGTCCCTGTGTCCTCACAAGCAGTTTCTGGCCTCCAGGCTCACCTTCATCTCCCTCAGGGGCTTGCAGGAAGCCTGGCAAGGCTTTCTTGGTCCTTCAGAGCTCCTTCCTCTCCCAAAATTCCTGTTTCCCTCTGTGCCTCTCTGGACAAGCCGAGAGCCCACAGCTCCCCTTAGGCCTTGCCCCCTTATTTCTCCAGCCCCTGCCCCACCTCCTGAGCCTCTCCTCCTGGACAGGCTTGGCCACTTTGGGGAAGGATGACTCCACACCTGGCCCTCAGGTTCCACTCAAGACAGAGGAGAGGTGTTGCACATGCAAGCCCTGGGAGGGGATTATCCCCTCTGGCTGGCACTGGGGAGGCTGTACCTCAATGCAGAATCCAGATTTGGGTTCTCAGGGACTACTGGGACACCCCCACATCAGAGTGAGCCCAGAGATGGTGGGTGGAGGCCAAGGCCAAGGTGCAAGGAGAGGCTGGGTTGGCTCTGATGCCTGGGGAAGGCTGACCTGAAACAGAGACTGGGCAGAGCTGGAGACAGAGACTGGGCAGAGCTGGAGAATAAAGTAGATATTTATTGAAAGGCCTTTAGGGTACACCTTGGGCAGGACAAGAGCCTGGCCAGGGCTACACCCAAGGTGGACACAAATGGTCACAAAATGGCTGACTGGTCACAAAGTCTCACAGTTTTATAAGTTTTGGTCCATTTGCATATTGGGGTTTAATTGTCCAATTACAGCTGCAGGCTGTGAGGTCCCATCCTTCTTGTTCCTCCCTTCAGCCCACCCTTGTCTGTGCTTTTGGGCCTGAAAGTTGTCCTTGGTGTGCAGCAGGAAAAGGATTTGTTTTGTGTCCCTGCTCTGTGCAGAGCTGAGTGACACTGAGTGTGAGCTCAGAACTGCACCCCTGGGCAGCACAGAATCTGAAATACATGGGAAGCTGAAACTGAAGGCGTCAGCTCAACCAGACCCAATGGCTTATTCCTCCTGCCCAAAGGGGTCCCAAGAGGCTGAGTCCTGTTTGGAGAGGCACAGAGAGAGCCCCAGAGGCACAGGCACAGCTCCAGCACAGAAAGCCTGGCTGTCCTAAGGGAAACAACCTGAAATGCCTGAGCAGGGCAGCCCTGGGGCCAGGCCTGAGCTGTGGGGGATCCCCCAGCTCCAAGACAGCTGTCCAGTGGCTGGACAGGCTCAGACTGTAGTGGGATGCCTGGCAGATCCAGAAAACCTCTGCTTTTCCTCTCAGCTGGGGCACAAATCTCTCTCAGCATGTCCCACTTGTGAGCTCCTCACCAGTATGTCCGTGGCCAACAACCAGGACAATCACAGCTGGAGCCAGGACACGTTTTCTCCCACCAAGCAGGAGCTGGGAGACACTGAGGGGACACACAGGTGGGAAGATCCATGTCCTGGGCTGGGAACAGCAATGCCACAGCCACACCTCCCTGCTCTGCCACTCTCAGCCCAGCACCCAAGGGACAATTGCATCTCCTTGAGGCCAATAAGGTCTTTCCACCCTTGACCTGTGCTGGTTTGCAAAATAGATCCAGAGGGAGGGTAGGGAGGGGTTCAGTGACAGGAGCAGTGAAATGATTAGGGAGCTCAGCACAGAACCTTGCTTGGCCCACTGGTGACAAAGAAGGAAAGCAAACCAGAGACAGGGGTGGCCTGGGGGTTTGGGGTTGGGTGGGATTTTTTCACTGGCAGACTTTACATTCTGCTGCTGACAAAGCAGAAAAACCTGAGCCCAAGTTTCTCGCTGAATTAAACTCAACAGCACTGATTGTGCTCACAGAAAGGAACATCCCACCTGCTCTGCAACAGGAGGAATGCCAAAAATCCTTTATAGTCGGCTGGAAAGTACAGAGGATTCAGTGGAGGGGCTTATTCTCCCCTTCCTGCTCCTCCAGAACTGCAGGAAGAAGAAAAGTAAAGCCAGCCAGGGCATTGAGGTGATACTGGCTGGCAGCAGCCTCTGAGGATCTGTAGTCCAACCTCTCCTCCATCAGGGAGAACCCCACAGCTGCAGAGGGTTGTTGAGGGCCTGGGATAACAGCATGGTTCATCAAGGCAACAGAACCACCCCTCTGAGGGCAGCAAAGCAGCACAAACACAAATGTTGGTGTTGCTGTCTGTAACCTGGCCAGGCTGCCCTTTCCCATCCTCTCCCAGGAGAGAGCTCCATCCCCACAGAGCTGCTGCCACCTCATGCTCAAGGAGACATGGAACAACCATGTTTTGGTGGGTTTGGGGTTACTCGATATACCAAACTGCCACGCTTTCCAGGAGGGTTTGGGCAGGAGCTCCTTTCCCTCTGCAGCACTTTCACAGCACCCTCTGCTGCCCAGGCTTTCCTGTCTCCTTTGGAGAGCACCATCCCATGGACAAGGACTGCTCCAGGACCCAGTGCCCTCATGGCCAGACAGCAGCAAGCTGAAGTGCAAGGGAATGTAGGAGAAAGCCCCTGAGATGAAAGCAGGGTGGGGCAGGGGGTCTCAGGTCCCTCTCTGCCTGTGTGTGGGGGATGCTCCCCCCAGGACTCTCAGCATTGTCACACCAGTCCTGTCCCAGCAGCAGCACTGGGGGGAAAGCAGTGCTCACCCTCTGGTTGCTTCCCAGTAATCCTTTCCCCATGCTTTTCAGTGGGTGCTTGCTGGAGGAAAATAAAATAACTGTTAAAACCTATGGAATAAGCTTGGCTCAGAATTCTGGATTTTTATCCCGAGTTGTTTTTTTTTTTTTTCTGATTTGCTCATGCCTTAATAGGCTGTGCAGTGACTCACCCTGGGGGGGTTCCCACTAACGTGGCCCTAAATTTGATGCCAGGACCAGGAGTGGCCACAGGAACCTTTCTGATGTCCTGTCCCCAAAAGGAAGGCAAATCATGTAGGTGCTGGGAGGAAGTGGGAGTGGTTTTTTTTCCTCGTTGGGGCATACCTGATCTTGTTTTTCCACCTCTCCTCCTCTCCTTGCAGGGGAAAAATCAGATTCTTCTGTGAGCCACTGCTCATTTGAGGGTGAGCCAGCTGGGAGGGCTTCTGGCACTGCCTCCAGGTAGTCCTTGGTAAAGAGCAGTCATTACAGCTCCAGATGGAGGTGGAGCTGTTTAGGCTTTCCAAAGCATGTCTGCATTTGAGCAAGTGTGGCTGCACCAGGCCTGCAGGAGAGATGCAGGATCCCACAGGGTGCACAGTCAGCACCAGGGCCCTGCAGCAAGGAGTGGGCACCTGGGCAAGGAGTGGAGAGGTGGCCACAAAGACAGAGGTACCAAAAATGACACCCACAGCTTGTGTGACCTGTCACTGGCCCTGCAGGGACCTCCTCGGGCACTGGGCAGCTCCTGGCCAAAGGCATCACCAGCTGGCAGGAGGGGAAGCCTGCCAAGATGTGAAGTCTCCATCCACAGCTTTCTCCTTCCCCAGGGATGGATTTATTTCTCTTTTCTTATATATAGAGTCACTATTGGGACTGGGAGGCTCTGCATTTTCAGGCTCATTCCACGCCAGGAGGCCACAGGAAGAGGCAAAAGGAGTTTGGGGGTATTTTCCACTGGAGTTTGCTGGGATGAGCTAGGCTGATCCCACTCACCCTCAGCACCCAGGGCACCAGCCCTGGCCCCTTGCACCAAAGCCAGTCCCAGTGGAGAGTCCAGGGGCTCCCTCCATCCTCGGGCTCACAGAGGTCACGGCCGGTGCCAAATGACTCCATCAGGTGGAAACAACCAATTTGTTACAGCTCTCAGCTCCTCTGCAGCTCCACGAAAACATTCCCAAGCCAGCCCGGGCAGGGAGGGAGGCTCCTGCCGGAGCAGACTCTGTCCCTCAGGTAAATTACACCTTCAGAGGAGGAGGGATCAGAGGGAGTGGCGGCTCCTGACGCTCCCGAATCCGGGGAGCAGAGGGAATAACAGCCCGATGAGAGCACTCCCCGCAGGCTGCGGGGACC
The DNA here is from genome assembly GCA_024734555.1 of Trochalopteron elliotii. Classification (NCBI taxonomy): domain Eukaryota; kingdom Metazoa; phylum Chordata; class Aves; order Passeriformes; family Leiothrichidae; genus Trochalopteron; species Trochalopteron elliotii. The sequence continues at coordinate 1,249,382 of JANPWX010000389.1, forward strand.
TTCAGCTCGGGGGACATCGGGGACAGAGACACCTCTTCTGCCGCAGCCCCTGGACCGCCACGGGTAATCCATCCCTCCTCCTTGTGTCCATCCCTGGGGACAGCGGGGACAGAGCTGTAGGCACTGGGAGAGCCCCAGGGGTGCGACAGCAGCGCTTCCCCGGGAGTCGTGGCTCCAAAGGAATGGTTCTGCTCGGGAGGGGAGCAGGAGTGTTTGGAGAGGGGCCAGGACCGCTGGTGGGGAGGTGTTGTCACTCTGCTGCACCTCTCGGAGGCCGCCGGGGGGTCTCAAGGCGATGAGGGACATTTGAGCAAGGGAATCTTTTCCCAAGCTGGCTGTTGAGAGGAAAGGGCCATCCCAGGCAAGGCTCTTCCCTGGAATTTGCATGCCCTTCTGCTGACGCTGCCTCCCAAAAATGTGTTCAGCCTCTCCTGGCTTTTTCTAAAGGCTCGCCCCTAGAATAACGAGTCCGGAGCCTCACAGGCCACGCAGCGAGGGGTCTTGTCCCCAAATCGCGTCCCAGGGGGCTCGGGGTGATGGTGGGGAGCCCCGGGGGGAGATGGGGACCCTCGGTGGGGGCACAGCCACCCCTGCGAGCCGGAGCGGTGGGCGGGGGTGTCCCCAAGGCGTGTCCCCAGCGGTGCAGGTGCGCTGGCCCTCCTCTCCCACCCACACCGGGGACACCAGAGGGAGCAGGAGGCTTTTCTTCCCCGCACGGGGAGCCGGTTCCTCCCGCAGGAGGGAAAGGGGAGAATGAGAGGCAGCGACAGAAACCTGCTCCCAGACCTGCTCTCTTTCACCAGGGCTGTGTGAAAGACACCTGGCGCTGGCGGCCGGTGGGAATTTGGCAGGTCCCTGCTAAATTGCTCCACACCGTTGAACTCTTCTAAGTAGCTGAGGCAGTGTTTCTGCTGCGAATTTGTCACCTCCAACAAATTTATCTGTTCCTATATGGCAGGAGGTCTGCCCATGGCAGAGGGGTTGGAACAAGATTCCCTTGAAGATCCCTTTCCACCCAAAGCATTCTGTGATTCTGTTTTGTGAAGTAAAATAGCAGTGAGAGGTTTTGTGGTAGGAACAAGCTGAAGCAGACACCAAAACCCTTCCCAGGAACGATGAGGGGTGTCCTGAGATGACATTTCAGTCAGGTCTGCAAAAACCAGCCAGGAGTATCCCAGGGTCTCTCTCAGCCATAAGGAGAGCCCAAACAAACCCCATTATTTGATTTCTTCTTAAGAATATGGCCCTGCAACTTAAAATTGGGTGGTTTACTCCTCATTAGTTCAGCTATCAGTGGAACAAAACAACCTATTCTTCCAACCATCCAAGACATTATTTTAAATGAATGATCTATAATCACCCCCTCAAAAGTCAGGTTTGCCTGGGCACATACAGATGTACCTGTACCTGTGCTTGCTTCTGAATACGAGTGCCTGATGGATTAAAATGTGATGGAATTTGGACTCTGGCTTTGTTCAATGTTAGCAAAACGAGCCACTTTCAGAACCGGTTAGAGGACTTCAGTTTTAAAACCATTTCACCTGTTGAGGGGTCAGGTTAATATCCTGATGGAAGTGCAGTGCACATCAGGAGAACTCCCCACAGCTTCTGTGCCAGTGCCAGCAAAGTCTCTCACACTCCTCCTGGCATCGTTTTGCAGAGCACCATGACGTGGCTGTTCCTCACCATCTCTTGTTTAATGTTTGTGGCTGCAAGGCCAGAAGAAAACCCTGAGGTGTCCATGGATGTTGTAAGTCCCTTCTTTTCCTGCTTGGTTGTGCAAGTTACCTGTGCTGTCATCATCTGTACAAGACCCATGGGCTCTGTGTGTCTTCACCAAGGATTTTGTTAGATATGTCTCCCTGTTCTTACATACACAGAGATTTATGGCAGATATTTGGAGGGGGGGGGGCTTTGTTCCAAGTCAGCAGGTTTGGTCAGGACAGCCCTCTCAGGCTCAGGGTTTGGCTGTCTGTGCTGCCCTGCTCTTGATTACAACACAAAAAGTGACAGTTCTTCACCAGACCTGCTCAGTGATCTGCCAAAAACTCTGGCTGAAATCATGGCATCTCCATGGTGGAAGGGACATTGGGAGATCCTGAGCCCACCCTCCCCCTGGAGTCACCACCAGCACTGATGGCTTTGCCCAGCAAAGCCCTGCCACCCTTCAGGACAGAGACCCTCAATCCCTGGGGACTGTCCCACACTGTCCTTCCCTTCCCACAGGGTGAAATTATCCAGCACCACGGGTACCCCTATGAGGAGCATGAGGTGCTGACAGAAGATGGCTATTACCTCACCCTGCAGAGGATTCCCCATGGCAGAGACAACCCGGAGAGCTTCAGCATCCCCCACAAGCCAGGGGTGCAGGCATCCAACATGTTCTGTCCCCGTAAGTGCCACAGGAAGCTCTGACTGCTCTGAGCACCCTGAGAGCTTTGCTGGGTTGGAGCAGGTCAAAGCTACCTCACCATGAGCTGGGTCCCCCAGGAAGCAGCTTTCCCTGTAGGAAAAATCAGGCAAATTACCTCAGGAGCAGAAAGAATGCAGGTGCCCACCATGCTGACCTTGTTCTGAGAGGATTGGCTCCAAAGAGGAAGGAGAATGAATGGGACAGAGAAATCTTGCTCTGGGTTTTACCTCAGCTCAAAGCCAGACAGTGGAGCAGGAAAAAGCCATTGGTCAGGAAAGGAAACCAAACCAGGCAGCAGTCCAGTGCCATCTCACTGTTTTGCATCCTTCCTGTGTCCAGTTCAATGCCATCTCACCATTTTGGGATCTTCCTGTTCTGCACTGAAACCCCTGTTTCAAATAATGGTGGGGTGATGCCCAGTTTTTGGCAGTGTGTCCCTCACCTGGGAAGAATATACTTGTAAGCATATATAGATATATAGATATATATATATGGCAAATAAGTGTAAAAATCCCCCAGATTTCCAGTCTCTGCCCTGGCCTTGTTCAGAAACACCTCCCCAGAGAGACTGAGGACAGAGGTGACCATGTCCCTGCACTGGTGTCACATCCCAGGGCAGTGCTCCACAGCAATACCTGGATGTGAACGACCCATTTTGCTCGTGGTCAGAGAAAATGATTCCTCCTCTTCCTCCTCCAGCTCCAAAGGCCGTGGTCCTCCTGCAGCACGGCCTGGTGTTGGAGGGAAGCAACTGGGTCACCAACTTGCCCAACGCCAGCCTGGGCTTCATCCTTGCTGACTCTGGCTATGACGTCTGGATCGGGAACAGCCGCGGGAACAGCTGGTCACGGAAACACCAGGAGTTTGAATTCTACCAGCAGGAATACTCAGCTTACAGGTATTTTATGGAGGGTGGGCAGGTCCCTAGTACCCTCAGCAGCGTCTGCAGGCTGGAGGAGGGCTGCTTCTGACAGTCACACCCTCTGCCAGAGGGCAGAAACTGGGGTGCCCGTTCCTGCCAAAGCTCTTGCCTGCACCCGGGTAGCCACAAGGCAAGGTCAGCAAGGGTGATTTTGTTGTGTGCCTGTCTCCCCTGCAGCTTCCATGAGATGGCCATGTATGACCTTCCAGCCACCATCAACTACATCCTGCAGAAAACGGGGCAGGAGCAGCTCTACTACGTGGCTTATTCCCAAGGCACCACCACAGGTACTGAGGAGGAGAGCAGACCTGGCAGAGTCACATCAGCTGTGCACCCCCAGTCTGGGAGTGTTCCCAAAACCTTGGTCAGGGAGGGTAATGTCCAAGCATTTCCAAAGAACAAAAGGGAGAAGAGCAGGTAATTGCTTTAACAGAGGGTTTTGAGCAGCAGTAGCCCCACACTGGGTGCATCTCATGCTGCCAGAGCCACCTCTGAGGGGCCTTCTGATGGGGACACACACCTGGAAGTCAACAGTTCCCTCAGAAACAACAGGGCATGGTCTGCTTCCTTCTCCCTCACGCAGGTTTCATTGCCTTCTCATCCTTCCCCGAGCTGGATCGCAAAATCAAGATGTTTTTCGCCTTGGCCCCGATCACCGTGAACTCAAACATGAAGTCACCCCTGGTGAGGGTGTTTGACCTTCCCGAGGTGCTGATTAAGGTATGTCCTCACCACATGTGAGGTGTGAGGGGGAGGAGGGACTGGGAAGGTCACCTGAGACACACGGTGCTCGTACATCACCTCCCTCTCCCTGCTCTGTGTGTTTGTGCGTGTGCTGTGAGCCTGGAGGGCAGGTAAATCATCCTCCTGTCCAGCCTGAATCAGAGAACTATTAACAGGAATTGGTTTTGGGTCCCCTTGTCCCAGGAGAAACCTCTCCTAGGAAGGTCAGGGCTCTTCCAGGGCCGTGGCTGTTTCTGAAAAGCCAAAATGTCAAAGCACAGCAAAGTTGTCAGCGACTTTCAGGGGTGAGCAAAGAGGTGGGGGGCACCTGGGGGCAAAAAAAGAATGTGAACCCCACTGATACACCCCTCTGGCTTCCACAGCTCATTTTAGGACACACAGTGGTCTTTGATAAGGATGAGGTCTTGAAGCAAGTGATTTCAGGATTGTGCACCTACCCCATGCTGAAAACGCTGTGCTCTTTGGTCTTTTACCTGCCCGGTGGGTTTACCAACAGCCTGAACGTGGTATGTACACTCAGCCTCCCTCTCAAGAGATCCACTTCCTCACTGTCTGAGCCTGAGCTGTCCATCTGCTGCCTCCACATGGCCTTTCACATCTCTGATTGGTAGGAAAATTCAGGCACCAGGGTGGGGGTTTCTCAAGCAAAGGGTCGGTGTAATTCCTTAATATTCCAAGGAGGAAACATGATAGGAACAACACACAGAGCTACTGCCATGAGCTGGGCTTTGTCTTTGCAAAAGGATCCTGAGCACAAGATAGGGAGCTTTACTTTGCCTTGGAAACTAGGCAGACTCCCAGGATGGCCCAGCCTCCCATGGGAATTGCTCAGCTGGCTGCAGGGAGCTCTACAGCTCTGTGTGAGCGTGTGAGTGAGGCTCGTGGGGCTACTGGACACAGTTTCATTTGGTTGTATTTTATTTGGTTTAATTTTATTTGGTTTTATTTTATCTGGTTTTGTTTCGAAGGTGGATATTTTTTGTGGGGGGCAGAGAATAAACCTCTCCAATGGTTTCTTGCAGAGCCGTGTCGATGTCTACCTGGCCCGCTACCCTGACTCCACATCCCTAAAAAACATGTTGCACTGGCGCCAGGTAATGCTTGGTGTTCTCCTCTCTCTGCTCAGGGGCTGGGAACAATCCCCCACTGATCCCCCTGCTGAGCTGTGTGAGGGAGAGAGAGGAAAGCTGCCCTGAAACACTGGTGCAGGTGAAGTTGTTTACTCCAACAAAAGAGGTCCAAGAGTCCTTGGGGATTGTAGGTGGTGGAGGTGGAACAAGGAGTGGTGATAAACCAGCAGAGGAGAGGACAGAATAAAGGCTGAGGGTCAGTAAGACCACTAATGATGCAACTAATTATGGAAAACATTCTACTCACGTCCTTCTGCTAATGGCATTGACACAACGCACAGAAAAACTTGCCCTGAGGTCTGATTCATGTCTCCTTTGAGGCTCTTGGTTGTACACCAGGTTCTTCCCTGTGGGTTTCCATGCCAAGGTCTTCCTGGGGCTGAGCCCTTCTCCCAAAATCCAGTACCAGATATAAAAATTGCTTCCCTGAACCTTGGTGGCAGGAGGGAGCAGTGCAGTTCCCTCTTTTATCTTTCTTAGAGACCTCTCCAATGCATGGATAATAAATGTAACTCTCCTTTCCCAGCTCTATCAGACAGGGGAATTCAAGTATTATGATTATGGCAGTGACAACATGCTTCATTACAACCAGGTAAGAGAGAGCCATGCTCAGGGGAAAAATAAATCAATAGTGCAGTGAAAATATTGCAGTGGAAGAGACTGAATTTGGAGAATTGAGCAGCCTGGGCTAGTGGAAGGTGACCCTGCCTGTGGCAGATGATGTTTGAGGTCCATTCCAACACAAACCATTCTGTGATTCTATGAATTACAAGGTATTAATGGAATTTACTTTATATGGGGAAGCATGTTTGCAATTTTCTAATAAAAAAGTCACTCAGTGACAACTCTTTGACCCTCTGGTGAAAAGAACAGGAGCCCAAGGCAGAGTGAGGCTCCCTGGTGATAGTTCCTCTTCTATCCCTTGGGATAAGGGAGAAATTCCAAGCAGCCATCAGGATCCACTTTGAATTTTTAGCTTGCCCTTTACCTCCCTGTTGTCTTCCAGACCACTCCTCCCTTCTATGAGCTGGAGAAGATGAAAACCCCTCTGGCTACCTGGTATGGGGGCAAGGACTGGATTTCAGCCCCTGAGGATGTGAACATCACCCTGCCACGTATCTCCAACCTGGCCTACATAAAGTACATCCCTGAATTTGTCCACTTTGATTTCCTCTGGGGGGAGCAGGTCTACCAGCAGGTGTACAGAGAAATGCTTGACATGATGGAGAAGGGCACCTAGAGCTGGAGCAGTGGCAGTGATTGTTGGCTTTCAATGACTTCTTTCATCTGGAGAAAAAAAAAAAAAAAAGAAAGAAAAAAAGAAAAAGAAAGAAAAAGAAAAAAAAAGAAAAAAAAACAGAAAAAAAGGAAAAAGTGAAGAAAAAATGGAGGGAAAAAGCTCTGGGATGAAACCACGTGGTGGATGGATCCTGCTTAGCTTTATTCGCCTTCTGGCAACAATTCCACACCAACATCCTGACACCCACTGCCTTCATTCACAGTTGGAAGGAGCTATGAACTCCCTGCCCTGGTGACAATGAGGAGTGGCCACAGGTTTGTTTTTTTTTTCCATGAGAACTGCCCATTTTACTATCAAAGGGGTCATCTTTCTCAGATTCATGCTGATTTGGATAATCTTACTCATACACAAAGGAGTTTCAAGAAGTTCTACCAGGAAACACTCTTTTGCACCACTTTAAGCTATTCTGAGGGACAAACCCATCTGCAAAGGCCACATTTTGCTGCCTCTCTCAGGGAATGCTTTTGTGGGAGACAGAAGAAGGATGTGGTGGAAAGCAGTAACAAGCCTAAATCTGTTTTCAGCTTCCGGGTTAAGCTGTTAATAATACCTCGATTAGAGGAGGAATTGTGAGCTTGTCAGTTTGTGTAACTGTCTTCTTAAAATATGCCTAGGAGCAAGCAGGGCAAAGGATAAGGTTTTCTTTCCACAAATATGTAAAAATAATAATAATAACAATAAATTGGATAGGGTCTACTGGGCTCTGTGTGGCTGTACTGTTAACTAGAGGTTAAAACTCTGGAGAAATTGTCCCCTGTGAGGGTGGGGAGGCCCTGGCACAGGGTGCCCTGAGAAGATGTGGATCCCTGGAAAGGCCCAAGGCCAGGTTGGACACTGGGGCTTGGAGCACCCTGGGACAGTGGAAGGGGTGGGATGAGACAGGCTTTGAGGTCCCTTCCAACCCAAACCACTCCAGGATCCTGTGGGTGTGGGGGTTTTCAGCACATGTGCAGGTGAAGGAGAGCTGCTTGCCCAATGCTCCTCCTGCTCAGGGATAACTCCCAGTGGCTGGTCATGCTGGCAGATGCCCACAGTGCCACCAGCATCTCTCTGCAGGGAAGAGGTGGGTGGTGAGGAGGGTATGGAGCCCAGCAGGGCTGATGTCCAGAGCCACACTGTGGGGTTTTAGCAGCAGAGTTTCATCCAGGTGTCTGGAGATGGTGGCACAGGGCTGGTGGTGCCTTGTGGGACGACTGCAGCGAGCTCTGCTGGAGTTACCATCTGTGAAGGGTTTCACTTTCTACCCTCACAGCTGGAACTGACCACAGAAGAAAACAGGACAGGGTGAGGTAATCCCAGGGTACAGGAATGGGGCTATAGGTTAGATAAGATCTGCCTGCATTGCCAGTGATTAGCTGCCTCTCTTAGGATATTTGTAATGACACCTTTTTCTGTGTGATCCGCTGCTCATGGCAGGGCTGTGCCCTGGAGCAGCATCTGACAGGACTGCACTGTGCTCATGCCATGGATATCAATGCAAATGCAGGGTGACCTCTCCACCTTGGCAAATAAACACACAAAGATGCTGGCAAGACACTTCCCCTGCAAGCTTCTGAAAAGCTGGCAGGAAATTAGAACCACAGAATTTTTAGGAGACCCCTAAGATCATCAAACCCAACCATGCTCACCACTAAACCACGTCCCCCAGCTGCCATTTATTCAAGTTTAGTTTAAAAGCACTAACTTTTAGCTTCTGAAAACTCATAAAAAGTGCAGGGTTTAGTCTCTTTCTGTTCAGGTTATAAAGTTTCTGCCACTTCTGCAATTACCTGATTCAGTGTTTGCAATGTATTCTCTTCATTGTCCTATGACAGAGCCCCTTGCTGAAGTCCTGGCTAGATCAGGTGCTGGTACTTGCTTCCCCTCTGCTGTTAAAGGGTCAGCAATGGGTGAAGAGGTGTGTTTTGGAAGCAAATTGATTTATGCTTGCAGAATAAATATTGTGAAATTCGTCTCCTGTGATGGCCATGGCAGGATTGGAGTCCTTTGCATGTCTCAGGTCTGTCAGGAAATTAGAACCATAGAATTCTTAGGAGACCCCTAAGATCATCAAACCCAACCATGCTGTCAAACATCATCAGACAGGTCTGTGGTGATTGCACAGGGTAGCACAGAATCATGGAATAACAGATGGTTTGGGTGGGAAAGGACCTTCAAGCCCATCTCATTCTACTCCCTGCCATGGGCAGGGACACCTTCCACTGTCCCAGGCTGCTCCAAGACCCAAAGTCCAGCCTGACCTTGGACACTGCCAGGGATCCAGGGGCAGCCACAGCTGCTCTGGGCACCCTGTGCCAGGGCCTGCCCACCCTCCCAGGGAACAATTCCTGCCCAATATCCCACATAACCCTGCCCTCTGGCAGTGGGAAGCCATTCCCTGTGTCCTGTCACTCCATCCCCTTTAAACAGTCTCTCTTCATGACTCTTATACCTCCTTCAGGCAATGGAAAACCACAATTGTCTCACCCCAAATCTTCTCCTCTCCAGGCTGAACAATCCCAGCTCTCCCAGCCTCTCCTCCCAGCAGAGCTGTTCCATCCCTCTGATCATTTGGTGGCCTCCTCTGGACCTGCTCCAACAGATCAATGCCCTATATATCCCAGTCCATGGTGATCAGTTCAGCTTCTCACCCTCAGAGCTTCCAACGTAGCACAGAGCCTTCACTACCCTTTTCCTCCTCCCTGTGTGGGCAAACCAGCCTCAGTCACACACCTCCACGTGGGGAGGATGTTGGTCACTCAGCCTCTTATTCAATTTTCTCCCAGATGTGCTCATGCAGAGTGTGTCACACGAGGCCACGAGGACTTAAGGCTGTGTCACATGCCACTCAGGGCACAGCAGTGTCACCCTGCTGGCTGACCCAGCATTCCCTACCACCACACAGCCAATGCAAAGGACAGCAGCACATGCAGGGGTTGTGGAGTGGAGCACAGGGCCAGCTCCAGGCTGTGCCCACGCTGGAGAGGTGCTAAACTCCCCTACCACAGCCTCCTTCCCACAGGCACAGGCTTGCAGAGAAGTGGTACTTTGGCAAGCAATCCAAAGCTTGCTCTGGTGTCTGCTTTAAGCAACGTGCTGGCCTGTGGGGTTATTTAGATTTGTCCCAGAGTCAATCCAGGACAAGGCTTCATCAAGTTATGACAGATGGTGTGCTGCCTTTTCACATCTTTTTGATCCTTAACAGCCTGACAACAATTTCCAGAGGCATTGCTGAGTAGATTCAGGCTTTCATTTGGCTGAAAACACTTTGCTTTCTTATTTCAGGAACTCAATTTCTGTGTTATTCCCAATGTAATCTTAAAATTTTCTTTTGAGTTTGTTAGATGAACCTCTGAGAGATTCTGGTCTTTGAGATTTGCATTTTCGTGTGGTGGGACTTCAAGCAGGTGGGAGTGGTGTAAGGCCATGGAAAGTTACAGTTAGCTGAAATCAAGATCAGATGTGATTTTCTCCAAAACTTCACAAGCCAGTGCTGATCATGATGATTCTTCTCCCAGGCAAGCACTGACAGTGTGAGAGGACACAGCCTCAAGTTGTGCCTGGGGAAGTTTAGGTTAGACATCAGGAGAAAATTCTTCTCTGAAAGAGTGATTGGACACTGGAATCATCTGCCCAGGGAGGTGGTGGGGTCATCATCTCTGGACATGTTTAAAGAAGACTGGACATGGCATCAATGCCATGGTTTGGGTCGTAGGCTGGACATGATGATCTCATAAGGTCTTTTCCAACCTGGTTCATTCTGTGATTCTGTGATCATCCCTCACCCTGGAATATGTCCTGTGGGACATGTTCCTGCTCCCTAAATGTCTCTGATAGCCCTGATCAGGGCTTTGGTAAAGCTGAGCCAGATCAGTATGCTGGAAAATAACCTCAAGAACACTACAGCACCAAATCTGAAAACTGTAGGTATTTCTTTATTGAGAAATTTTGCTCACGTTGTCCCAGGTCTGTTCACCCACAAACCAAACTGCTTTAGCTGTAAAATACACTTTAAAGCCAATTGTACAATGAAGGGAGATCAGGGAAGAAGTACAAGCAGTCCAGGGTTGTTCTGGGCTCTTCTGAGCACAGGAACAGGGGAGGAATTCCCAGTCAAAAAGCACCAGTGATCACATCTCCCCTATTTCCCAACCCACATTCAGGAACGTTTATGCTTTTGTTTATTCGACTTCATTACAGCGAGTGGAACGATTGCATGAACAACTCCAACAAGGCGTTGTGGAAAGATCAGCTGTTTCCTCAAGCTCCACTGTGCAACTCTAGCATGGGCAAAACCCCTGCTGAACATGTAACCCAGAGATATCCCAGCCTAGCCCAAGGGACTTTAAACCAGGAGAGGAACAAGCAGATAAGGACTGCTTCCCTCATCAGGTTCTTTAACTTGGGCCCTGCTCTCCAAGGTTACTGCAAGAGAGCTGTGCTTATCTGGCAGGAATTGCACAAGAGCTGACGTTCCCTTATTGCTAAAATCAGAGTGACACTCCCTTTCCCAGCTCAGGATGCCAGGACCAGGTGACTTTGTGGCTGGTTTACCCATGTGCTTGGCCAGAGGCACCAGCCAGCACCCTGGGCACACAGTCTGGTGGCTGGGACGTGTGGGAAAGCAGCAGGAGAAACTGCAGGGCACCAGCTGGGGGAAGGGTGGGCACGGGGAGCCCAGGACATGATTAACCCCAATCCCAGTGCTGAGGAACGTGCTGCTGGTGTCACAGTGTGCCTCAGAGGAGGTGACTCAGCAGCAGCAGACCTGCACCTGTGGGATGGCAGTGGGGACACAGCTGTTCCCAGGGGCTGTTTCTCTTCCTGTTGCACCAGCAGCAGGTGGGGTTGCAGTCCTGTGATGCCTCAAAGAGAACATGAAAGGCATCCAGCATCAATGCTGCCTAATATCTATGAAGTGTGGCGCTAACAGGAGGCAGAAGCAACACGCCCCACCAGGAGGTGTAACTTTTGATTCCTAAAGGGCCTCAGAGGTCAAGAAAAACATGGGGTTTGGGCTTCAGGCAGAGCCCAGGAAGCACATGGATGACTTGCTGGCTGGAAACCTTTGCCTTCCATGTCACACCTTGACCAGCCTACCTGGACACACACCCCTCTGAGAATCATGGAATCCTAGAGTGGTTTGGGTTGGAAGGGGCCTTAGACATCACCTCATTCCACCCCACTGCCATGACAGGGACACATTTCACTATCCCAGTCTGCTCCAAGCCCCACAGTCCAACCTGGCCTTGGACACTTGCAGGGATCCAGGGGCAGCCACAGCTGCTCTGGGCACCCTGTGCCAGGGCCTGCCCACCCTCCCAGGGAACAGTTCCTTCTCAATATCCCATCTAAACCCAACCTCCTTCAAGTCCTCAAAGGTCTTCATTCTTCTTTTGCTAACCTACACAACAACTCCTCAGCAAAAATCCAGCTGGTTTTTTTTTGGCACCTTCTCTCCTTCCACCACGGGTAGAATAACTCCAGGTGCTGAATCACACACTCATCTCAGCACTGACACACTGCTCCAATGGCCTCATTCCACCTCCTGAGGATGTCACAGAAGTCTCTCCTGCCTTTTCAACCTGTATTACCACTATTTTATCACTATTATCACTACTACTTAGTACCTCCACTAGAGAATGAGTAGTGGAGTTGGAAGGCAGCAGCGTGGGCAGCAGGGCAGGGGGGATTCTGCCCCTCTGCCCCACCCAGGTGAGACCCACCTGTGCACAGTTCTGGTGTCCCCAACCAAGGAGGGCATGGAACTGTTGGAGCAGGTCCAGAGAAGGCCATGGAATTGCTGAGGGGGCTGGAGCACCTCCCATGTGGAGCCAGGCTGGAAGAGCTGGGGCTGCTCAGCCTGGACAAGAGAAGGTTGTGTGGAGCCCCTCCAGGGCTGAAGGGGTACAGGGAAACTGGAGAGGGACCCTGCAACGGGAACTGGAGTGCCAGGACACAGGGAATGTGTTCTCACTGCCAGAAGGCAGGGTTAGATGAAATATTGGGAAGGAATTGTTCCCTGGAAGGGTGGGGAGGCCCTGGCACAGGTTCCCAGAGAAGCTGTGGCTGCCCCTGGATCCGTGGCAGTGTCCAAGGCCAGGCTGGACACTGGGGCTTGGAGCAGCCTGGGACAGTGGAAGGTGTCCCTGCCCATGGCAGGGGGTGGAATGGGATGAGCTTTAAGCTCCTTCCAACCTACATGTGTTCCATTCCATGACTCCCTGACTCCTTGTAGTAGGATTTTTGTGCTCCTAGGTGAGAGAAGCCATTTCCAAAAGCCCATAGCAGGCACAGGGGCAGAAGGTAATGAAGGAGTGAAGGCCCTGGCCACGCCTGCCACGAGGAGGGAAGCACCCACACAGCCCCAGAGCTGTGGCACTGACAGAAAATGACAGGGCGGCGATGGAACAACACACACCTGCCCGGGCTGGGTTTCACAACCCACATTCCTGCCTGGCAGCAGCACTGGGAGGCAGCTGAATCCACAGCCAGGGGAGGCACACTCCATCCAGCAGAACCAGCCACAGGCTTGGGCTTCTTGGTGGCCACCAAGGTAGGGAAAGGCGTAGGCTGGGCGGTCACGGGCTGCAGGTGGGGAATGAACGCCTTTGCTCTGTGTAACACCTGCGGCTCTGCATAACCAACCAGAGGTGTTGCACCAGCTCTGCCCTGCACCACTGGCTGCTGGTGAGACCTTCAGCCTGGTGCTTTTCCAGAAAGGACACTCAGCCTGGTGCTTTTCTAGAAGGGACACTCAGCCTGGTGCTTTTCTAGAAGGGACATTCAGCCTGGTGCTTTTCCAGAAAGCCCTGCAGAGCTTTTGCGAGCTGCCCCTTGCTAACATGACACTTTTGGACCGTGCTGTCACTTTTCACAAGGGGTGGGATGACCAAGTGTCCCCCATCCAGGCAGGCAGTGAGGCCTGACCTGTCCTCGGGGTGTCCTTGGGGAGGAGGCTTTGTAAAGATGGTAGAGCCCAAGCATTTTTGTTGCACCAGGAGCTCTTCTAAATGACCCTGGGAGACAGGAAATTACCCTGAGAGTTAGGAAATGACCCTTTACAAAGAAAAGCTGTTGGCTATTTATTTATTTATTTATTTTAACCGTGGCTATCATGAGCTTAAGGTGCAACTCCATAGCTGGAATTCCTCAGCGCACCAATCCGGCTGCGCTCTGGAAACGCAATCCTTTACAAGCATGAAAGTCACGGCCACACGGAGGGAGGTGCCACAGGAGTGATCAGCACACATCTGCTAATTGTAGGGCACGTGATGGGGGACAGCAGGGTGCCAGCATGGCTGGGCTGTGACACAGCCTGGTCCTTTTAACTGGTGATGACAGAGGCACCAGCAGTGCCACCACCAGCCTGGTCAGAAGTGCCGGTGGGCTCTGCCTGGTCACGTATTTTCCTCCGTGTCCTTCAGGTTTGTGTCTTTCTGGAGCTGCCCCAAAGGGAAAAAAGCATCAGTTGCTCTTTTTTATTTTTGGTCTAGGCTTGCATCTTGGTGATACCACAGGTAGGTTTGCTGGGAATGTTTCAGAGGGCAGGAAAGTCTCGTGGTGCGGGAGATCCACTGGGAGCAAAAGGAGGGAGGCAGAGAGTAATTCCCAGTTCATGCTGCTGGGCTGAAGGTAAGCTCTCACTTTTGAAAGCCTGGCAAAACATTAGAAATCATATAAAATATTAACTGTGTGCATTAAAAATAGGATTCTGCTCAGCTCAGGAGCATCTAAGGTAATCAAAAAGGTTTCTGTTTTTTTTCAGGCTACACTTACTTAACCAATAGTCTTCCTATGAGGCTCTACCAATTTCAGTTCAGATCGTTCTGTTTACAGTGGGTTTTGGGTACAAAAGCTAAGCAATAGAAAAACATTAAAAGTATAGGCATAATCATAGCCCAGCCACACTAAACATGTTCCTTCCATGGCATAAAATCCCCCTTTAGATTAATTTCCTCTGAGAGACAACTGGCCCAATGATATCGGTTTAGTTCTTGTTTTGTACAGCTGGTTCTCCTCTTCTTGCCATTAAAAATATATAAAAGGTTTCTGCCTAGTACCAGATCCTGTCTGTACAGAGGAGTATAAAAAATTCTCACGTGGACTGCAAAGAAAATTGAAATTGGGAATTCCCTCCACTTTCCTGGCCCGGAAAATTATATTATATATATATATATAATTATATATATATTATATATAATAATATATATATTATATTATATATTATATATTATTATCTTCAGATATGGGTGGAACTTTACTCATCATAACCAAGTAGAAAAAAACATTCATATCAATTTTAGTAACAACAATAATCAACAATGATTACAACAGCATTGGTATCACTGGTTTCGCTGTTGTTATTGTTGTTGTTGTTCCTATTCCTGTTATTACTGTCATTATCATAATTTTTATTGTTGTTGTTGTTACTATGATTTACACAGGCACACAATGTGGCTGTTCATTGCAATCCTGTTTCTCCTGCAAGCGGCCGCCAACTCTGAAGATGCCAACGAGCAGAAAAAGCCTCTAAATCCTGAGACTCTCATGAACGTTGTAAGTCAGGAGAAGTTTGAATTTTCTGTCTGGAAGCTTGGGGCACATTCAGCTGGAGGAGAGAGGGTTGGAGGGCACATGGAGAGGGCTAGTGGTGTTGAGCTGCTGCGATATGACACCGCCTCCACACCATCATTGACAAGCTCCTCCTCCCAGCAGAATTAAGCGCAATTACCAGCAGGGCAGTTAGAGATGGGGATGATCCCAGACTGGATGTGATCAGATACCTCCCCAGAGGGTAGAAATTTGTGCGTGGCTCCGCTCCTTCAGCTGCAGCAAATCGCTCAGAGCCATGTTCAGGTGAGCCCTGGGAGGCTCTGAAGCTGGGTTTGGCAGGATCCAAGAGGTGGGAAATTTGCTGCATTTAATATTTCCTGCCAAGCTCATGACAAAGGGAGCGTACAGCAACGTGTGGGCAGGACCACAGCTGGATTTTACCAGCAGGAAACTTCCCAAATCACGGAGTTTTCAGCATAAATAAAGGTCAGGCGGAGCCTCGGGAGCCCTGCAACGAATCCTATGGGGTTTATCCCAGCCCAGCTCGGCAGGTTCCATCTGCCCCACCGCCTTATCTGCCCGGCACATCAACTGGGAACCTGGTGTGACACATGCTGCAGTCGGTGCCAGGCGTCAGGAAATCGGTGTCAGGCGTCAGGAAATTGGTGCCAGCCGTCAGTAAAGCGCCCTTTCGGTTTCGATTGTCATGTTTGGAACCGTTTCAAGCCCTGCAGCCGCCAGCTCCCCTCCTGCCCGCGGCTGAGCATCTCCCCTTCCCTTGGGCAGATCACTGGGGTGAGGTTTGGACAGAGCATCCCCTGTCACAAAAGGTCCTCAGCTGATCCAGATACAGCCTGGGCAAAACCATGTCCCAGAACTTCAGTTTTACCAAGTGATGTGCTCTTCAGGTCAGTTTCCCACCTGGGTTTTTCTTCCCCCAGAGCCAAATCATCTGCCACAGAGGGTACCCCAGTGAGGAGTATGAAGTCCTGACTCGTGATGGCTACTACATCCGCCTGAACAGAATTCCTCACGGAAGAGAAAAGCCTAACAACAGAGGTACAGCTCCATTTCACTCAGAGCCAGAAAAAAAAAAAAAAACAAACCTGAATATAAGCAGGGGAATGGATGAACCTGGACAGGCTGGGGGAATAGTCGTTGTTTAAGCAAAAATACTGAATCTGTGGCATTTCTCCAATTTACACTCAAAGCTGTGGCACCAGAACACCTTGTCAAAATGCACATTTTGCATGTCCTCTGGCAGTGCAAGGAAGAGACTCTACTGGCCTTAATTTGGGGTGAGTGAATGGAGAGAATCTGGTTCAATGAAATGTGCTGTTTCTTTTGCACCCAGGGGCCAAGCCAGTCGTGTTCCTCCAGCACGGGATATTTGGAGAAGGCAGCCACTGGGTGGAAAACCTGGCTAACAACAGCCTTGGCTTCATCCTAGCAGACTCTGGCTATGATGTGTGGCTGGGAAACAGCCGGGGGACGAGGTGGTCCCGCAGACACCAGCACCTTTCAGCTGACCAGGTGGAATTCTGGGATTTCAGGTGGGCTGGAGCGCGTTACAAAAGCCTGGCGGTGTTTTCTGCCTGTCACCAAGCTCTAGGCAGAGGTGGTGCCTCCCAGCAGGCAAGTCAGAGCACCTAATCCCTGGCACAGCCTCCCCCGGGGAGGATGGAGGGACCTGAGCAGACCTGCCTGCTGACACGGTGCCAGCACCTCCCTGCAGCTGCCGAGAGCACAAGGCACTGCTGCCTGCGTGGGGACACATAGGGACATCAGCCCTGCCTCAGGGGCCTCCACGGGGACACCACTGAGGTGTCCACAAGTGCTATTGCCATCTCCCCTGCTCCTAGACCTTGTTGCCCCCTTTTTAAGCTGCTACTGCCTCTCCAGAGCTGATCTTCAGAGCAGAATCCCCAGGCTGATAAACAGGCTTTTAGAAAAACCTCACACAGTGTTTGCAGGGTCTGTCTTTCACCATGTCCCAGCAACAGGGACACAGGCAGGAACCAGTGCTCCATTTCCCTCTGGGAAAAAGCATCCTAGGGAGCAGAGCTTTTGCTGTAATCCTGGTGGGAGCTAGCTCTGGGTCTGCAGAGAGGCTGGGCATGGCACTGGAATGCCGGCCAGGCCCTGCACAAGTTTATTTACTGCTCACCACGGCCGAGGGAGGACTAAGCCCTTTCAGGGGAGGATGATGCCATGGCAGGAAGGATCCACGACAGGAATTTTCTCCTGGACAATCAGCCCCAGATGTAAAGCTGGGCAATGCAAGGCAGCTCAAGGTAAGTTCGCCCTCCTGTTGCTGCCTCATAGCCAACCCCCCCCTCCTGTGTTGCAGCTTCCACGACATGGCAATGTACGACCTGCCGGCCGCCATCGACTTTGTGCTGCAGAAAACGGGGCAGAAGCAGCTCCACTACGTTGGCTACTCCCAGGGCTGCACAATTGGTGCGTTCCGAGGGGTCACCCACCACCCTGACTCGAAAAACTTCCTTGTGGTGTTTGTCAGCAGAAAGCAGAGGGGCTTAACAACCACTGAAGTGCCCCATCAATCCAAGGGAACAAAGGTGTTGCCTCCCTTGGGGCATCTCTTGCGCCAACTTTTAGCAGAAAGGTGACAAGAGATCTCAGATTTCCAAGAGGAGATAATTATTTAAACAGACCTGTGTCCAAGTAAACCCTCGGATTAAGCACGTGAGGAAAGATGGAGCCAGCCTGAGGTTGTTTTTCTGTTTTCTCAGCGTTTATTGCGTTTTCATCCATGCCTGAACTGGCTGAGAAAGTCAAAATGTTTTTTGCCCTGGCTCCAGTAGTGGCACCCAAGCATGCCAGAAGTCCACTCATGAGGATGCAGCTCCTCCTGGACAACAAGCTCAAGATGATTCCGGTAAGGGATTACTCCATGCCCTTCTGCCCCAAAACTGACCGGTGCCAGAGAAGGGATCATGCCCAAACACAGCCCCTGGGGTGTTCTGCACCAGAAAACAGTGAATTCCTGCTGATTTATTAGCACAGACACGATTCAGGTGCACATACAGTCCTGGATGGCCTTGTTGAGCACATGTCTTCTTTCCATCTGCAGGATAAGCATGGTCTTTATATGGGGGCACTTGCAGGGATCCTTGGCTAAACACCTAAAAAATAACAGCTTTACCATGTTGATTCCCTGAAAACCAGATCCAGCGCTTGGGGGAGGTGGGGGGGAAGAGGAGAGTTGTGAATATTGATTTCCCTGGTGTGTGTTCAGTCAGCATCAACCCCTGCACCGAGCTGTGCACATCTCTGTGGGGCAGGGGCCTGTAGGCTTGACTCCTGGATATTCCCTTGGCTGCCTGGCTGCTGGGACAGTCCCTGGGCTGCAGGGAGGGAGGGAGAGAAGAGCAGGAAATGCAGGTCGCCCTTTGCCCCCGCAGATGCTGCTGGGCAGGACGGACGCGTCCCTGCGGATAATGAAGCTGTGGCGGTTCCTCCCGGAGCTGTGCAGCCACACGCTGCTGCACAGGCCCTGTGCCAACCTCCTCTTCCTGCTGGGTGGCTACAACGAGAAGAACCTCAACATGGTGGGTGTGCCATGCCAGTGGGGATGAGGGTGCCAGGGCCACTGTTCTGTCACCCACCCTGCCCAGCCTGCTACAGCCCCTCGCCCCCAGTGCTTGCAGCAAGCAGACCCTGCACGGGCAACACGTGTTCCCTCTGCCAGATGCTTTTCCTCCTGGGACAGGAAAAGCCCCCAGGCTCTGCTGGGTAAATGTCAGTGGCCAGGTGGCCCTCGACAGCACCTCTGAATTAGGACTGCCTGTCACTGTGAGCACCCTGGGGTGCAGCCCCTGCTCTGAGCCACCTTTGGGTGACCTCAGGCAGTCACTGAGGCCTTGAGCACAGCCCCTGAGCCCAAGTAAGGTGTCTCATGGAGCTCATCTGTCATCCCAATCACTCTCCTGATGCTGCCTCACAGCAATAGGTTTTTAATGAAATTTATATTCCTGAACCTGGTCCAGCTCTTCAGGCAGCATGACTCAGCAGTGGCTGCTCTGGGAAACACCTGGCAGCTGCCACTCCACTCCCATCCGCTGGAAAGCAACGATAGCTGGGATGTGTTTCCTTGCAGACACGGCTGGATGTGTACACATCCCACTACCCAGATGGCACCTCTGTCAAAAACATCATCCACTGGGGCCAGGTAGGATCCCTGACACACCCAGGGCTTCACCCCTGGGATGATCCCTTCACTGAGGGTCTGCTGTGCCCAGGGTAGACAGAGTTCAGGGATCTCGGACACTGGCAGCACCCAAGAAAGTAAAGGCAAGAAATTAGAAGAGGTGCTGGATGCAGGATGAGCTGCCCTGCTGCCTCTGGGGACCAGGGGACACCACAGTGCTGTGCCAGGCAGGACAAGGGACAGAATGGGGAGGCCACAGAAGGATGCTGAGACCCCCAGGAGTCACCAAAGCAGAACTTGGGGACACCATGGTGCTGGTGGGTGGAAGCCCAAGGAGAGGTGGGGGAACTGGATGAGGAGGAAAAGGGGGATCCAACATCATCTCCCCCTGTCCAAAGAAAGGGGTCCTGGACACCCTGGAGATTGACTCTGCAACTTCAGCACTGGCCCTGCTGGAAATGGGGTCAGGCTGGAGAACCCCACCCATGTGACTCCTTGCAGAGCCAGATTACAGTAATGGAAGCTGAAAAAGGAGGATCAGGTTGTTGAAGGAACTCTGGCAGCACCCTGCACACACAGTTGGTGGTGAGAAGGATTTTAGAGGGAAGAGCACAGCTCTGGGGCAGCCAAGGAGTCACGTGCAACACCTTGGTTTGTCAACCCATGGCTAGGGACAGGCATGGAGCCAGAGGTCACAAAAGCACCCTGTTAAAAAAGGCAGAAAGCCTGGCTTTGCGGGGATGCCACCTCCTCCTGCAGTGTCCCACGGGTGAGGATGCCAACACCTCTCCTTGTGCTGCCTGTCCCCAGCCAGCTGGCATGGTTGGAGATGGGAGGGCAGGGACTTACACAAACCCCTTCTGAGCACCCTCTGATGATGTGTGCCTTGGGGGGAGATGCAAGACCCACACAGCAGCACTCACTGGCCTCCCACAGCAGGTCCATCCTCTCTTCCCAGGTGTTGAAATCTGGAGAATTCAAAGCCTTTGACTATGGCAGTGAGAACCCAGCCAGGTACCACCAGGTAGGAGCTGCAGTGGCAGCGCTGGCAGCTGGAGACGCTGCCAGGGGGGTCTATCCAGGGCGGTGCAGGGCCAGAACGGCTGGCAGGGATTGACCGAGAGCCCCCCGTGTCCCCTCAGGACACCCCGCCCTTGTACCGCGTGGAGGACATGCCGGTGCCCACCGCGGTGTGGTCGGGAGGCCAGGACTGGGCAGCTGACAGGAGGGACGTCCTCTTGCTGCTGCCCCGCATCACCCACCTCGTCACCTACACCCACATCCCCGACTGGAACCACTTGGACTTTGTCTGGGGGCTGGACGCCCCCGGGCGCCTCTACAGCAGCATGCTGGAGCTGATGGAGGGGCCCCGGTAGAGCGGCAGCTCCCGGGGGAGGTGCCGGTGGCCTGGCCCCTGTCCCTCCGCTGAGACAGCCCGAGGCGGGGGTGGGACACTGTCCCCTCCCTCCTGCTGTCCCCTCCCTCCTGCTGGCCTGACACGCTTGTGGTGATGGTGCTTTCCACGCATCCTTTGGTTGTTGGGGTCTCTCCTCCTCGCTTGGGAGCTCCTCAAGCACCGGTGGCACCGTGCTGGGAGGGCAGCACCTGGGTCAGCCGAGGCACCAGCCCTGCTGGAAGGGTCCCAACATGATGGTGCTGACCCTGAGCTGTGCCAGGGGGACATGGGGACCCTGCTGGGACCCCACAGTGGCCACCCAGTGGGTTGTGGATTGAGGAGGTGGGAGGGAGCTGGGCCTGCTGAGTCTGGCTGTGGGGGGACAGGCTGAGAGCAGCCCCCCAGCCGTGGCACACAAAGGAATGGAGGGGATGGATGAGGCCAAACCCTTCTTGGCAGCAGCAACAGGCGATGCAACGAGGGGTTCTGGCCCCAGATTGCAGCCCAGGGGTGTTCAGGTTGGATTTGGTGAATCCTTTTGCCCCAGGGAAGTGGAAGGTCTCCATCTGGGCCAAGCCAGGCACCTGCCTGCATTGTTTGGGCTGGGACTCAGGGTCCAAAGGTCCCCAGGAATGGCTGCTTGGCTCAGCACCAAGACACTGGGAATGATCACCCCTCATCCCTAGGAGCTGCTGACCCCAAATACCCTAGCCTGGCTTGCAGGGCCACCATCCCCCCAGGAAGCTGCTACTGCCAGGCTGATGTCCTCAGGCCGTCCCACCGTGCTGCTTGCTGCAAACCTGGAGGTGGAGAAAATCCCTCCAAAATAAATGCTCAAAAGCGATTTCAGGAGCCTGTGCTTTGACACCCCCACCTCTTCCTTGCATGTGGATATTTTCTGGGGAGCTGCCAGGGCCAGCAGGGACACAGTAACCCCATAGACAGCTGGTAGAACTGGGTGGCACAGTGGGTTCTCCGAAGGTCCCAGCTGGGAGTATCCCAGTACATCCCAGTACCCTACCCCACCCCTGGGCAGGCGGCAGGAACGCTTGCTGGCAAAAAAACCACCAGACAGCCTTGGGAGCAGAGTCTTATTGTATCCATGAAGGTTTGGGAATCACGGGTGGGCAGGAGCGCTGGGACTGGCCCTTGGGGCAGGATGTGTGACGGGACGGCGGG
>JANPWX010000390.1:10217-50748 GCA_024734555.1 Trochalopteron elliotii
GAAGTTTTTGTATTTTTGTGCCTGCAGAATATCTCAGTGCCTGTGTGCACCATCAGAGTGGAAATTGTGACTGTGGAGACAATGCAAGAACTCCAAAGTTCCTCTCCTGAAAGCTTTTGTGACAATTGCTGAAAGCCTTTTGTTTGGTTTTAAGCAGTCCATCACTTCAGAAACTTTCTATACCATTGTGACCAGGAATGGCTGGTGTTTTTTGCAGTTTTTTACAGTCCCAGTGCTGCAAGGATAAACTGTCCAATTCATTATCTGCAGTCAGTGCTCAGACATGAAACACTGACTGGAAAGGGTGTAATTAAGGCTGAGTATCAAATACACAGCAACAAGCAACAGAAAGCACTTTCATGTATTGAGCAAGAGGTGTTTGAAGCTGTTGGATTTCAGCTCACTTGAGTTACTGTAATTCAGGAACTGGTACAGAAAGCAGAGTTTAAATTGTCCAGAAAGGCCAGTGTGATAAGTTGCTTGTTAGCAGTGAAGATGTGGAAAAACCTTCAGTAAAAGCCAGTTGCTCTCCTCAGAGCCCCATTTTCTGGGTGCTTTGCTGAGGTGTGCTGTGCCTGTGCTTTAGTCCTGAAGAGAAATGCTTGGAATTCCACCTCACTTTAGAAAGGAGAGAGAAGGGTGTTGTAGAGAGGTGTATTTCTTGTTCTGCTGCCGCTGGCCAGAGGGGTTGGAGGAGAGGGAGGATGTACCCCCAGAGGCACATGGCCTGCCTGGCTGTTGTCACTGGACAAGGTGCTGGGTGTGAAACTGCTTTGGCTCCTTGGCTGAGGAGAATGGAGGTGGGAAAGCCTGTGGGCAGGATGAGAAAAATCTCAGCCTGATAAGATCACTCTTAAAGCCACTGCAGGACACATTCTGTCCTAAATCTGTATCTTTAGTGGTGCTGCACGAAAAGGCAAATCTGAGAGTGCTTTAGGATCTTTAAAAGTCCAGGCTGACATGTAAGTGTCTTTCAGGATAATCGTGTCCCTCCTTGAGTGAGGCTCTGACCAGTCAGGCTCCTTTTGTCCCCGTGTCAGTGTGGTGGCTCTGCCTTGCAGCTCACTGCTCGACAGACAGCTGGGCTGTGGGGGGCCAGGGACATTTCTGTGCAGGGAAACAGGAGGTCCTGCTGTGGCTGGAGGCTGAAGAGGATGTCACAAGGTCACTCAGCTTCTTAACTGCAACTCTGAGCTCCACGGAGTGCAGTCTGTGGTTCACTTCTCCTCTCTGGTTGCCAGAAATTGATTTCCTTAACGTTTTGTAGCCTGTGAACTCGTGTGTGGGCTTGAGGCTTTGCAAACAGACATTTCTGAGGGGTGTCCTTGAGCAGGATTGTTCATGTCTGTCACTGGACATCTCACCCAGTCCATACAGTTCCAGTTGAGTTCTCACCAGTTTGCCATTGTGGTTATTAGTGACTGTCTCCTGTTGCTCTGAAATATGTTTTCAGTTCCTTTTCTGGGAGGATTTCTGTGGGGTTAGGCCAGCTGCAAGTGAAGCAGTTACTGAGACATTACTGTATTTATGTTTCAAATGAAGCTGCTGTTTGAGAGTCATCTTGATCCATAGTGAAGGCTAAATTAAAATGCATAACTGAAAGTACTTTAGACAAGCTGATTACTTTTTAATTGCCTCTCACTTTATTTAGGCTTCCTTGTGTTAAATGAAGAAAAACCAGGCTGGTTTGGTTACTGCCATGGAAGTCTCCCCTGAGAGGGTTATGGAGGGTGTTTATTGGGGGTGGGAGGAGGAGACACCAGGGACTCCTGGTGCTCCAGGGGACACAGGGCATCTCCTGGGTCTCATGGACACGATTTGGCAAATGCTGTGTGTGCCTAGGACAGGCCTGGCCACTTTCTAGGAATCCTGGTGGGCAGCAGGCACGATGCTGATGTGTTTGTGTATGATCACAAGGGATAAAGTTCGTGTGGCTGCTGAGGTTTGGGTCCCAGCAGGATGTGGGAGCAGACCATGAGTGCCCCAGGCCCTTCCCAGTGAGGAGGAGATGGGGTGGCTCAAAGGCTTTGTGCATCTTTCCAGGCTGACCAGAAGGACAAATCTGCTCTTTATTCTGCCTTGCCTGAGGGAAGTTTATTTATATAAAGCATTTATGGTCATATAGGCATAGTCTTTTAGATTAATGTGTGTGATTCTCTTTCTATTGAGTGAATTTCCTGAGAATGTGTCAGGGAGGGAGCTGAATTGCCACCCCCTGTGGCAGCTGGGGTGATGGTCCTTCCTGTTACACCCTGAGCTTTGGAATGGGGGTAAAACATGTTTAGAAAGCAGCAGTGCTGTTGGACAGGGTCATCTCTTGTAAAATTGCCAGTTATCTCCTGTGATAATTTTATTTCCTGTGAAGTGCATGAACTCAGAGCTGTGTGTCCTTCCCTTTGGGCTCCCCCTTGCCATGATGCCCCTGCAGTGCTCCCAGGGAGCAGTTCCTGTGGATGGAACTCCCATTCCTGTTCAGGATTTCTGTGTGACAGGAGTCAGTGCAGTGTGACTCCCCAGCTCTCGGGAGATCTCACACTTGCCAAAGAGCTCTGAAATCCTGTGTGACTCTTTTATGGCTCTGATTCATGCTGGATTCATGCTGAATCAGAGCAGCTGTATCTGGGGAGAGCCCAGCAATTAAGTTTCCTTCTCTTCCCATGAGGTTGTAAAGCCCAGCCCAGCTCTGGGTAACAAATGTCAGAATTAAAGCTGCCTCAGTCCTGCCCCAATGTGTACGTGGTGATGTCATCTTTAATTACACACTCACTTAAAGATTCCTGCCAGGCTCAGTCAGCAGGCTGTGATGCTCAGAGGGATCACTCAGAGCTGATGCTCAGAGGAAGGGTGGGCAGGCAATGTTTTTGGTTTCTTTGGTGTGTGTCCTGTGTCTGCCATGAAGCTGGTTCCTCCTGGGTTGTTTAGTTTGGTCTCAGTAAATACCAGTGCACTGTCTTTGCAGCAGTGATAACTGTGAAGTGATGTTGTTGAGGAGTGAGGCACAGACACAGAGATGATGCTTGCTAAGCACTGTGGTGTTGTGGTGTGGAAATGAGAGCACTTTTGGGCATTCATGTGGCTGCTTCCAGGCGGGTCTTCACTGCTTTGGGCTCTGTGACAGCCACAGGCTTTCCTCTGTTATCCCCTGGCCTGGGAAAGAGCTGCTGAGCCCCCTCCAGAAGGACCCTCTATTTTTCCCTGTCCCCTGGGCCTTTTCTCCCCAGGGCAGGCAGGGCTGGAGCCCAGACAGCAGCTGAGCTGTGAGCCATTCCATCAGCAGCTCCACTGCAGCAGTCAGGGAAATCGGTGGGGTGTGTGCAGGCAAAGGCTGCACCTTGTCCTTCACCTGGTGCTCCGTGTCTCCAGTCCCCCAGGTGTCCTGTCCCAGGAGCTGGGGCTGGGCTGCTCTGCCTCCCCAGACCACAGCACAGAGAGCCTTGGGAATAGAGTTAGAAACGGGGTGTCTGTCATCTGTCATGGCTCAGTGTGACCTGCAGACCTGAGCCCTCCCGTGTCTGAGACACACAGCACTCACACTCCATCACTGAAGGGTTTTGTGGGAGGGTGAATGCTGGACTTTGTCGTGCAGGGGATGTTACAGTGGTGCCCAGGAGGTCCTGTTGTCACCCAGGGCCTGGGGCAGTCTCCTGGCAGTGGCTTTACCAGCCCCAGGTGACTCATTTCCTTTTCACAGCCCAGGATTTGTGTTGCTCAGCAGCCCTGGAAAGAGCAGGGGTGGCCGGGAGGGGATCGGGCAGGGAGCTGTGCTCAGCAGCCCCGTGTGGGAGCTTTGGCTCTGCCAGGGCAGGGCTGGTGTGTGCTGGCCCTGCCCTGCTGGCCCTGAGCTCCTGCTGCTGCCCAGGGTGTTCTCAGGCATGGTCACCTTACATCTGTATGCAGCTGGGCAACAAAACACTGCCTTTAGTCATTACTGGTTTGGTTTCTTTGGTGCATGCTTGGTAGTGAGTGAAGTTTGGACACCTCTGGCTGTGCAGCAGGATCATCTCTGCCATTTCATTTCCTTACATCACTAGTGTGTCCAAAGGGGAGTTTGAAACTGCCTGTGGAAGCCAGTGATCCTGAGCTCAGGATCCTCCTTCAGCACGGGCTTGGCGAGTGCCCTTGGCTGTGTCACCTGAGCTCTCTGTGCCTTTGCTCCCCATCAATATAACAGGGAAAGGGAAATCAACCTGCTTTTGCTCTGCTCTGAGGAGAAATGTGCCAGCAGTTACACAGTGCTGGAGTTCCTTGGTGCTGGAGGTCACAAGTACAAAGGATGCTATTGCTGCTGACAAAGCCCACTTCAATTAACTTCAGATTAACCTGCTGATGTTATGAAAGGGTTTTATTTGCTTTGAAAGGTATTTTTAAAGCTCTGAGTGAGTCGACTGCTGTCAAGCCTCTCATGGTGTCATTTTGTAGAAACTTCTGAATTTTTATACTCTAAATCATACAGACAAGTGCTAATTAGAGCTCCATAATACTGGGTGTACCTTTGAGGCAACAGGGATTTCCTTTCATTTTGCTGCCTCCTGTGACATGTGGCCTGTTAGAATGTTTATTTGGGGATACCTTGATTTTGCTTGTAAAATCCAGGATAAATATGGGAATAGCTTTTTTTGTAACATTGAAATAGTGTCATTCAGAAAGTGGTATTTTCATGGTTTTGCCCAAAATGTCACCTGTAGAATGACCAAAAGTATCAGGGAAATTACTCCAGCTTTTTTTCTTTACTAGATTTCTCAAGTGAAAATATTTTTCTGATTGTTTCAGGAGTAAAAGTTCCTCGTAATTTTCGTCTTTTGGAAGAACTTGAAGAAGGTCAGAAGGGAGTAGGGGATGGAACAGTTAGCTGGGGCCTTGAAGATGATGAAGATATGACACTTACAAGATGGACAGGAATGATTATTGGGCCTCCAAGAGTAAGTGTCCACTGAAATACTACAATAATACTGTTACATTTTCCCCCCTTCTCATAACTAACCATTGAAGCAGAAAATAAACAAAAGCAAAGGAGTGAAAAAGCACTTTAGGAAGTGATTTATGTTGAAGATCTTTATACTAATGGGTCCCATGTATCTATATGGCTTTTTGCTTATCATTTGGAACATTTTGGTGTTGCTTGTCTGGTTTATATTTGCAGATTCAGTAAGACATAACTTTGGAGATCTCAGGATTGTAATGTCCTGTGCCCCTGAATCCAGCAAGGTTTACACCCCTCAGCTGGGGAGGTTCCAGTGGAGCTGCTGCAGGTGCCAGGGGATGCTCTGTGCTGGTTTTCCTGCTGTGTCTGATCAGTTTTTGGGGTGCTGTTTATTGCAGCAGTACTGACAAGCTCTTGCAGAATTTCAGCTGACTGAGGAAACTCAAATTTTAGTGATTTCAGTCTCTTCTCTGAATGTCCTCTCCCAAAGCAGCATCTTGCAGTGCAGCTCGTCTTTGTGGGAGTGTTGTTGTGTTCTCTTTTCCCCCCAGCCCTGCTGAACTGGGGGTTTACACTCCAGTAGTGAACTGGAGGGCTTAACTGTGTGTTCAGTGTGTTCTAAAAGCAGAACCTGTGTGCTGTCTCCAGTTTCACTGCTCTGTTTCCTTAATATCCCCTGATGGAGTGCAAGTAGGCAATTCTCCTTCCTGCAAGAGCAGATGTCTTCTGCATCTGGCCTCAGTCTCATCTCCCAGTAATTCCAGGGGTCATGATATGAACATCTTTACAGGCCTTTAGTCGTGTTCCTGCTCTCTGTTCCCATTCTGTCAGTTGCAGTGAGGCTGTACAGGAATGTGCATTATGAAGGCATTATCCATGCAGTGTTTTCTGTCTCACCCTAAGTGTTGTTTGCTTGTTGTCTGCCTTTGCTAATCTCTCCCCAGTCAGCAGCATTTCATTTGTTTATGATGTAGCCAGATTGTTTCCTAGAGCAGCACTGGATTTCAGAACATTAGCAGAGTGCTGATGAGCCTGCATTAAGGCTGTGAGGAAAGCTCACTGTGTGCATGGGCTTCATGGAAAATTTAAACAACCTTGAAATCTAATTTAGAAAATGAAATAGGGATTGAAATGTGCAAAGAGGAGCTGCCTTGCCAGCAGTGATGGAAGTTTGCAGTTCTTGTCGTGCTGCAAACCAAGGCCACAGGACCATCAGAGCAGAGCAGGCAGCTCTGCCTCTCCTGCTTTTCTGGCACATTCAGGAATGTGATCTGTAGATCTTCTTGCCAGAAGTGTCGTGACTTCTTTTGAGCTTCTTGCTTGAAGGCAGCAGGATGTATTGAGAGAGATCCTGGGCACTGGCAGCCATTCTTGTTTGCTGTCCTCCTTTTAACACTGCTCACTCTCAGTTATTACCATTTTGGTTCTTAGCAGGGTGTGGAAATACTGGCTGGGGACCAAAGCTGGGTCCTGTTTCCCTCTGGGTGGAAACCACTCACACTTGCAGCAGGTGGGAGGATGTTGTGCTGGATTCCAGTGGGGAAGAGGAGCAGCTGTGCAGAGCTGGAGTTCCCTGTGTGCTGCTGTCCTGCAGGGCTGTGTCCTTCCCAGGCTGTGTGAGATGTCCCACAGCCAGGGAGGCACCTTGGTGACACCTTGGTGACACAGGCTGTTCCAAACCAGTGTGGCACTGTCAGAGCTTGGTCTGCTCCCCTCTGCCTGTCCCCCTGTGGGGCAGCTCCTCCAGGGACCCCAAAGCCTGCCTGGGGCTGTTTCCTGCTCCATGCACAAAGACCAGCAGGATTTCTTACCCTGGAGACACATTTCACACTCTGAATATTGTACAATGAACTAAAGGCAGGTAGCCAGCAGAGTGTCTGCATGGCTGCCCTCACTTGTGGGAGTTCCCACGTTCCTGGAGTAGCCACTGCTTTAACCAAATGCTTAATGAACTGCCTGATGTAATTGTTTCCCCCTTTCTCTTCCCCTCAGACAATTTATGAAAACAGAATATACAGCCTTAAAATAGAATGTGGGCCTAAGTATCCAGAAGCACCTCCATTTGTAAGATTTGTAACAAAAATTAATATGAATGGAGTAAATAGTTCTAATGGAGTGGTAAGTTTTTTTTGGTTTTATTCATTTTAATGTTGTGGTTTTTTGTGCAGCTTCAATGCTTTTGTTTGTACTTCTGCCTTGCTTAGCTACTCATTGCTTGTGGTGCTGTTTGTTGGAGAAGGAAAGGGGGCAGAAGGGAAGTGGACAAGTGGAGATTCATTTTGCTTTTAGGAAAACATTTTGATTTGTCTGACTCAGATTTCGTGTGGGACCTTTAGTTGGGGGTGGGGGGAGTTCAGTGTAACCAGTGCACCAGTTCTGACAGGAATGGTCTTTTTGTCTGTTCTAGGTGGACCCCAGAGCCATATCAGTCCTAGCAAAATGGCAGAATTCTTATAGTATCAAAGTTGTTCTGCAAGAGCTTCGGCGTCTAATGATGTCTAAAGAAAATATGAAACTTCCTCAGCCACCTGAAGGACAATGTTACAGCAATTAATTAAAAAAAAAAAACAAAACGAAAACAAACAACATGCCCCCCCTTATTCAATTTAAGCTGTCTTCATTTTCCACAGTAGTAAATTTTCTAGATGCATCTTGTAGACCTCAAAATACTGGAAAGGAAGTTCCCATTCAAAGGAAGTTTTTCTTGAGATACTGTAAATGATACTAATTTTTTTTTTTTCATTTGAAATATAAGTTGTGCTATAACAAATAATCCTGTCGTGTAACCACTGTCCACATAGCTGAACTTCTGCTATCAGGAAAAGTCTATTTAAATTTATTACTGTCAAGACCAGTGTGGCACATCCAACTTAACTGTGAAAGGATCCATCCCACAATCACCTTGCTGTGTGTCTGGCCTGGGTTATTTTTTTTTTTTTCTTTCTCTGTCTTTTGCAATAGAGTCGAAGCTCAGGGCTATTTATTAGAGTAGACACAAAGGTTTTTGCTTCCAGTACTGCACTGGGCTGTATGGACTACTACTGGGGATGTGTGCTAACCTCAGTCATCCCTCCCTTTGTGCTCGCTCTAGTAAAGGCTGAATGTGACTGTGGTCGTTTTTGGGTTTTTATTATTTTTTTTTTATAATGCCCTGATAATCTGGGGCAGGCTTTCTTTCTTTCCTTTGGCCAAGGCATAGATTGTATTTCTCTTCCTGGTCCCCCTCACCAGTGATGTGAGCTTTGGGTGAGGGGTTCAGGGTTCTTTTAATCTCTTCCCTCTTCCCCTCTTCTTACTGGGGGTGCTGCTTTCTTTTTGCCCCTCTGGGTGACTCTTCTCACCCCTGGCCCAGGGGTGAGCCTCGGGGCAATAACTCGACCTGTTCCCTCCTGCTTATCATTTGGGTTTTGCAACAGATTTAGTCTTCACCAGCCTGGGAAACAAGAGTATCTGTTCTGCTGGCAAACGTGGGTTTTCCCTTCCCTGCAGCACTGCTGCCACACCACGGCCGTGCTCTTAGATAGGCTTTGACGTGGGGAAAAGAGCAGTAATTTACCAGGATTGCCCAGACCTTCTGCTGCCAGACTGCACTGGGGGAGGCTCTGCAGGTGGAGCTTGTGAACATGCTCCAGGTGCCCTCAAATCTCTGTTCTGGTGCTTTGGACTGACCCAAGAATGTTCATTAACAAAACGTTGCACTTGGTTCACCCCTGCTGAAGGTGTGACAGCCACAGACAAATCAAACCCGGGTGTGGATTTTGTGAGGGCTCTGTAAGGGTTAGAAATCTCCTCAGGGGGGATTTTGGGGAAGTGGTGGCACAGCAGATTAAGGACCTTGATTGTCTTTGCATCCTGGCAAATCACTGCCTTTCCTGGTTTACTGTTCCGGACCACTGACTGCTGCAATGTGGATGCAAGCTTACAGGAGACCAACCTAGTGTGTCCTAAGGTTTATGAGAAATTCAGTGTTTGTGTAAAAAAAAAAAAAAAAAAAAGAAAAAGAAAAAATAAGGAAAAGAGTAAAAATAAACACATTTTAAAGCAGCAGCTGTCAAGTCAATGAACAATTGATGTTTCCATTAACTTCTGAGGAAAATATTAGTTGTAAGGATTTAACATCCTCTGTACTGAAAGTTTAACATAACAGTATTCCATAAGCAGCCTTTTTATTGTATCAGACCATTGCCTGATTTTAATATAATAAAAAGTGTGCATTAATATTAGAAGGCTTTAATTGTATTTATGTTTAGAATTATGATCCCTTGTGGAATCCTTGATTTGTTGGAAGTATCTTCCTACAGATCACACTTAGCTGACACATTGTAAACTGGTGGTGAAAGGCAATTGTCTCTGTCCAGCTGCTGCTGCTGTGCCAAGGAGCAGTTTTGGTTTAAGCCTCAGGCTGCCCCAGACTTGGCCCTTGGCAGCATCAGGTGAGGCCCAGGAGCTGCCAAGGGGTTCCTGGCTCCCTGTGCTGTCGGGGCCCTGGCCTTGCCGTGCTGGAGTCCCCAGGAAATGGAACAGCTGCACCTTACACTGTCTGCCAAGGTCAAGGGGTGTTTCACAACCTGAAATTATAACTGTTTCCTCAGATTGTGAAGAGTGTCTGCCTGCAGCATGCCCTGCAACAAGCTGAGCTTTTCTCCCAGTCTGGGTAAAAACAAGGCTGTGAAATGTTGGCCTTTTCCCAGTGTAAAGTGTCTCCAGAGGATTCCTGGAAGGTCCTGATGCATTCACTGCAGGGATGGGCTGAAACGAGGTTCTTCTGCCTTGGGAACGAAACAGGGAGTGGCCTTGTGAAGCTTTGTGAAACTTGCTGCTGGTTTCTGGGCTGGAATGAGTCCTGCTGCTCCTGGAGCAGCCCCGAGGGTGTCTGTGAAGACAATGGGACCAATGCTGTGTGTGTGTTTATTTAAAATAGCTTCGTGTCAAAGGTGGCAAACGGCCGTTGGAGCAACGTGATAATTACACTGGGCTGCTTGATTGTCTCTTTTTCAGGACGCCCTTGCCCTCTTTGGGGGGGTTATCGTTGGTGCATGCTTGGGACCTCCCTGAACCTTCCTACTTCAAGTAATGATTTTAAACCCGTGAAAGCGGCTGGTTTGCTTTGGGAGCTCCACAGGTGAGAGTGTCCCACCCTGGCTGGGAGCTGTGCTGGCAGGAGCTGCCTGTTCACATCATCTGCCACACAAAGCTCGATGCTGCTCCGGTGGTCCCTGCCAGCCTCCAGGCTGTGTCCCCAGTCAGTGTCTCTTCAGAGAAAGGGATGATAAATAAAAGAAGGGCCATGAAATAAATAATGTGCTTGGAGCAGGTGCTGCTGGAGGTGGCTGAGCAGTGCTCGGAGGAGGCTGCTCTGCTCCAAGCTGGTCCCACCCTGTCCTGAGCCCACAGAGGGTCCCTGAGCATGCAGAGGGTCCCTGTGCCAGCCCTGTGCCCTCAGAGGGTCCCTGTGCCCTCAGAGGGTCCCTGTGCCAGCCCTGTGCCCTCAGGGGGTCCCTGAGCCCACAGATGGTCTCTGTGCCCGCAGAGGGTCCCTGAACATGCAGAGGGTCCCCGAGCCAGCCCTGTGCCCTCAGAGGGTCCCTCTGAGCCCACAGAGGGTCCCTGTGCCCTCAGAGGGTCTGTGAGCCCACAGACGGTCTCTGTGCCTGCAGAGGGTCCCTGAACATGCAGAGGGTCCCTGTGCCCGCAGAGGGTCCCCGAGCCAGCCCTGTGCCCTCAGAGGGTCCCTGAGCCCACTGAGGGTCCCTGTGCCAGCCCTGTGCCCTCAGAGGGTCCCTGTGCCCGCAGAGGGTCCCTGAGCCCGCAGAGGGTCCCTGTGCCCGCAGAGCCCCAGTCCCAGCCCTGTGCCCGCTGTGCCGGCCTCTCCAGCAGAGCCCCTGCCCGGGGAAGGAGCAGCAGCAGCCGTGGGGACGGCAGAGGGAGCCCGAAGGCTGCCCAAGGCTGTCCCGGCTGCTGCTCGGGGTGAACGGTCCGTCCTCGCGTGGGAGCCGCTTTCCGTGTTCGTCCGGAATGGGTTCCAGTCTGAGAAGCCCGTGTGCCGTCACTGCCCCACTGTACAGGCGTGAACTTGCTGGGGGAGCACCAGCACCACAGTGAGACCTTAATTGTTAATAAACACTAATGGCTGATTGCTTCTTGGTGTGTTGGGATCAAGCTCTCTGTGTGTACATGAAGGAGTTGTGCCCAAGTGTGCCCTTTCTGCTCTCTCACAACCCTGTGCAGGGCTTTACATTTAAAATTTAAGTTCCTCCCACGATCATTATAGTAACACTTTTGAAGCCAGGGCGTGTCATCAGCTGCTCTGTGAGATACCAGCGTTGTCTGTGGCTTATCCCAGCGTGGGACAAGGACATGGAGCAGGAGGGACAGGGACAGGGCAGGAGGGACAGGGCAGGNCAGGGACAGCTCCTTGCCACACCAAGGAGCAGCACCCTGAGTTCAATGTGTTTTTTCAAGCTGGCACTGACATGCTCTGCAAAAAGGGAGTTCCAGTTCTGCAGGTACCTGTAAATATGTCTGCATCAGGCTCTACCTACCCTGAGCTGAAAGAAGCTGAAGAGAAATTGATACTGATAATCTTAATACCTAAGGTTTTTTAACTTATTATTCTATGTTTAGGGAGGTTTTTCTGATGGCTAAGGGTTTTCCTGTCAGTGGGATTGCCATGTTGCATTAATCTTGGCTAATGTGCTCTCCCAATGCTCACTAACCTGGCTGCTGACTGGGATTCAGGTCCCTTAATAGCTCCTGGTTTTCCCTGGTCATGCTGTAGCAGATTGCTGGAGAATGTGCTGTGAAGAGCCCCAGTAAAGGCAAATTTAATTTAGGCACATGCTTAAGTGCTTTGTTGGACCAGAGCCAGCGTGCTCAGCCTCTGCTAGGAAAGGCTTTTTTAGCCCTTGTTGAGCATCTTCTTCCTTGTCCTCCCTTCTTGGTGCCACATCCCTGCTGCATGTGCCTTTACATTTGCCCTGATGGCTGCAACATTTGTTGTCACAAAAAAGTGAAGAGCAGAAGATGATGCTGGGGATGGGGAGAGAAGCTGGATGCTCATCATTTTATATCTGTCAAGCATCTTGTCACCCTTTTTCATCCTTATCTCCTTTTAAATAAAGCCTGCAAAGGGTTTTCAGAAATGTGGGTCCTGTCCTATTTCTCTGCCCCTTGAGCCAGGTTCTGGTAGATTTGCCCTGACATGTCTAGAAAGCCCTGCACAGCCTTGAGGGGTGACAGGAGGGGAGAGTAAATGTCAAATGGTCTAGAAGTCTCATTCCCCTCTCTATTGCTCAGCACCTGGTCTTTTGTGTTGTCTTACTTTTTACCTTTCCACTTGCCAAAGGATGTTTCAGGATAGCCAAAGCTGAAGATTCATTGGGAGGGAAAAACCAACCAAGTTTTGAGAAGTGGTGCAAATTCTGAGCCATCTTCATCAGAAACAATGGGGCCATTTCCCCTCCTGCTTGCTCTGCTTTAGAACCACGTGTTCCTAATTGCCTTCGTGGTCTGCAGATCTACAGAGAGGAGGAATTCTGTTTGCCTGCTGCTGGAGACTTTCTGGGACTGATTTGCTGTAAGTGAGGCAGAGGGAAGATGAGCTGAGGGGAGGCTGCAGGGCTGCCCCAGTCCCCGGCACAGGGCTGGGGCAGAGGAGGAGAAGTGCCTGGTTTGGTGAGCTGGACACGAGCTGCTGTGTGTCCCCAGGGGGGCACATCCCACACCTCCAGGAGTGCTCCAGAAAACCAGTGCAGCGCCCAGTTGCAGCTGTGTGCACTCACCCTGGGTGCTGCAGGTGGGGTCTGTAGGTGTCAGCCTGGAGCTGGGAACAGCCACGGCAGCGCAGAGATCTCAGCAAGGATCTGCCAAACTTCTGTCCCTCCGAGGAGACCTCTTAAATCCCCGGGCTACCAGATCAGATGCTGTCCAAGGTTAGCAGCCAGATGTTTCTCAGCTGTTTGGCCTGGTTTCCAGCTGAGACCAAACGAGTGGCCATCCAACAAGTACGTATTAATGTAAACATTTCAGAGGCCTTGCCTTGAGTGAGCCATTAAAAACTTCCCACGATCCTGTGAGTGATGCTGCTTCCTCGGAGAGCAGCAGAATTTTGTGTCTCTCACTGGAGAGCCCCGGGCAGGTCAGGCTCAGCTGCCACCTGCTCACTGAGAGCTGGGGCTGGGCCTCCCCCTGCTTTGAGTGGCGCCAGAGCAGTGTGGTCCCTGGAATTTGATTATTTGTGTTAGCAGATAATTCAGGCCAGAAGGCTGAGAGTGTTCCCTTCCTTCCCTGGATGTCGTCATGCTTCCCAGCTAAACACACTCCCAGTCCTGTGTCCCCTGCCCACTCCTTGCCCCAAAAGTACAACAAAAACTCTTTCAATGTCTCTTCTTGTGCAGGGTCACCGTCCACTCGTTTTAGGCTTGGTTTTGGTCTGTGCAGGCCTGCAGAAGGAGAGGATTTCATTAACTCCACTGTGCAGAGACATGTTTTAAATTATTACATGCATTAGAAAAACTAGTTGCTTTTTGATGTGTGGTTCTTCTAAAACATTCCTAATGCCACCCATGAGCTTTAGTGTTCAAACAAGAGTGACAAGAAATGACCCCTGTGCTCTCCCACTGCCATGAAACAAGACCCTTCTAACACTTTCCATCATTTTCATCAGATTTTAGTGCCCTGGTTCCCCCAGACCTGGTGTGGGAACTGCTGGGGGTGTTGAGTGGGAAATCTCCCAGTGATGTTTTTAATGAGATTATGGGCTGAGCTGGGCCAGCAGCCCTGCTGACATGTGCCTTGGCTCCTGCCATTGCTTCCCTGAGAGCCTCAGCTGTCTCCCCATCAGCCAGGAGGGGACACTTGGGACACTGGGACTGGCACTGGTGTCCTCCCATGGCACAGCCCAGGGGTCTGACTTCAGGAACAATTGTAATTCCACACGGACAGCTTTTAGTGTTGTGTACATGTAGTGGTTTGAAAGCAAAACTAGTGAGAGGCTCCAAGGCAGAGATACAATTTAAAAAGAAGAAAAGAAAAAAAAGTAAAATAAAACAGAATAAATGCAATCATACAAAAGACCACTGACAGAGTCAGAATACAACCTGAGCAGGGTGATGGAAGCAGTCCAGATCAGGGGGTCTTTCTGAAGCAGTGATCCTGTAGAAAGGTCTGGTAGCTCTGGTCCTCTGGGAATCCAGTGGGGAAGGGCCCCTCTACTGTCCCAAATCCCAGATTATATCCAGGTGGGAATGCTTGGCTCCTCCCCCTGGGCAGGGCATCTCACAATGGGATGGTGAGTCATCCAGGGGGTCCTCGATGGCCCATTAAAGAGAGGGAGCTCCCGGAGGGAGTTACCTGTGAGTCCTGCAGCAGGCATTGATGGGCCATTGACAGGAGACACCCCAGAGGGAGGGGGCCTGGGAGAACACTGCTCCAACAATTGGATTCAACAGTTCATGAAGATGGTGATGGAACACTTTGTGCACATCCTATACCACAACCCAGGACAGTACAGTAACACCCCTGGTCTTGATGTGTGCTGCTGTCAACAAGAGCAGGATGCAGCTTCTCTGATTGCTTCTCAGTGATTTTTGAGTGTCAAGTGGTTGAGATGCTCTGAAGGGAGTGTGGTTGATGAAGGGGCTTTTTTTCCCAACCCTTCAGCCCCTGGCTGATCCCTGCCCGTGTTTGCAGCTCCCACAGCTCAGTCGGAACCAGGAACCCACATCCCTTGGTGGCAGTGGATGTGTGCCAGCACAGACCCCAGCCAGGGCCAGGAGCCATCAAACCCGGGGCTGGGTGTTGGGTCTGTGCTCTCCATTCCCCACAGCTTGGCATCCCCAGCTGAGAAAGGATGCAGGTTTTTGAAAAGAAAAATGAGAAGTTACTTTCCCCTCTCTCTAGCACAGAGGGATTCTTGTGAGAGGGAATTGTCAGCCCTGGACGATGGGATGGGTGTTTTCAATCATTCCATTTCCTTGTATTTCTTGCTCATTTTTCACCCATTTTGATTTATTTTTAATGGCTCTGACACCCTTGTTTATAATAATAAACAGCCAACGTGCGGACACAATGAGTCTGTTTCAGGTTCAAGTGTTTTTAATAACCTTGCAGCGAGAAATAGACCCGAGCCCAGATCTGCAGAAACCCGAGGAAGACTCTGTGGTGCTGCAGTGAAATCTGATTTTGGAGTGGCTGCTGTGCAAACAGCCCGGCCAGCAACAGCTCTGACTGCTGGCCAGGCTGCAGACAACACTCCCCTTTGTATCCCCCAAACCCTGACTCCCGAGCTGGGTTTTTGTCTTCCAGACATGCCCTGATTTAACCAAAGGCAAGACAAGGGGCCAGGTATAAATATCTTTTTATTATAATTATTTATCGGTGCCTCTCAGCCCTCCTGGGCACTCGGCCCATCCGGAGCAGCCCAGGGTGATTCCAGTCTGGGATGTGGCCAGAGCAAGGCAAGGAAAAAGTGACCATCAGCATCGTGAGGGCTTGTGCAACTTAATTAAGTAAAACCTAATTAGCTGTTTTCAGTGGTGCAACAACTTTGAGGGAGTTGTTTGTTGCCAAGAAAAATGCCCGTGTGGGTCTGCAGGCAGCTGAGGGGGCTCCATGTGCCCCCCGTGCCCAGCAGAGCTCAGGGCATGGAAACCTGCCCGGGCTGGGAGGTGGGATCAGCTTCTGGGAAAACAAGGGTTGGATCCTGGAGGGCACAGGGTGGTAACAGTGCCCCTGGCACCCCTGGCAGGGCTCAGAGGGGCGGCTCAGGGTTTGAGGGTCCCTGGGAGCCCTGGGGAGCTGGGACAGACCCCCTGTGTGACCCCCCCAGCCCCAGCAGCTCATCCCCTCTGGCATGTCCTCATGCAGGGCAGAGCCAGGGCTCTCCTGCCACTCAGGGCTGCCCATTTCCCTGGAAAAGAGGTGCCAGGTCCCAGCAGGGAGGGGACTGTGGGCACCTGCAGCTCCTTTCATGTGTTCCTGCTGTGCCACGGGGTGGGAAGGAAAGATGTGACCATGGAACTCGGGCCCTGCTGTGCTGGGGATTGCCTATAAATGATCCTGGTTAGCAGAGGAACCTCTGTGCTGGAGCAGGTCCTGCCTGGGAGCAGCCCAGGATTGTGCACCGAGCTGTGCCCATCCTCAGCCAGAGCTGGGAGCTGGGAAATGCTCTCCCTGCCCCTCTGCAGCCCTGTCCGAGCCAGCCCTGCTCAGCCCTTTGTCTTTACAGGGTCTTCTGCCCTATTTATCTTCCCCAAATGTCATCTCCCCTCCCCACTCCATGCAACACCCCCCCCAAAAAAATAATGAAGGGCAGCAGGCTCTGTAAACAGAGCCTATCTGCAGGGCTGCTTGAAATGTAGACAGGCTCAAGTGAATTAGTTCAGCGAGGACTTAATTGCTGTCCTGTCTGTCAGCGTGCAGGGCTGAGGGTTAGCAGGGGAGGCCTGGCAGGGAGATGGATGGGGTCCTGTGCTGGGGTCACTGCTCCAGGAACCACGTCCCGGCGTGACCCCGCACAGATAAACGGGCCCTGCCCCGTCCCCATGGCTGCATCCTGCTGCTCTGACCCTGCCCTGGCCTCCCCAAACCCAGCCTGGAACAAAAACACTGAGAGAAGGGCCTGGCTTGGCAAAACTGACCTGCTGTGAGG
The DNA here is from genome assembly GCA_024734555.1 of Trochalopteron elliotii. Classification (NCBI taxonomy): domain Eukaryota; kingdom Metazoa; phylum Chordata; class Aves; order Passeriformes; family Leiothrichidae; genus Trochalopteron; species Trochalopteron elliotii. The sequence continues at coordinate 26,789 of JANPWX010000390.1, forward strand.
GCCTTGTGCCAGCCTTTTTGGGGCTCAGGGCTACTGCTCTCCTCGGGTTGTGAGGGCTGGCTGCTGGTGGCAGTGTCGTGTTGGTGGCAGTGTCGTGTTGGTGGCAGTGTCGTGTTGNNNNCGGGGCGGGGGGCAGGAGATGCCCCAGGAGGATGAGGTGTCCCCAGAGAAGGAGCAGCACCCCGGGGTGCGGGGCAGGGGGGCTGGGAGTGCGGGGATGGGGCGGGGGCAGCCGTCAGAGGCGCGTCTGGCCGGGCTCTTCCCCACCTCCCCCGTAATTAAACAGCAGCCTCTGATGCATGTGCAAAAGGAAGGAGAGAAAGAAAAAAGGATCAGCAAACCCGAGCCCTCAGATTACTGTTTACCCCCTCGAGGAGCACAGAAGTATATTGTCCATTTAATAGAAGCCTATAAATCACTGAAAAACATTTATAAAATAATTGAAGGTAATGGGAACCATTTGTTTAAATAACATCACGTTCATGCCCCAGAGGTGCAATAAAAGTTAGATTAATTGATAGGATTTTATATCTCACTGTGAAAAACTGAGTCACATTCTAGACACCGACAGTTTGGGAAAGTTGCAAATTCATCAGGCACCCAGCTACTATCAAAATAGTCTCTTCCATGTGAAGAGGCACATTTATATGACCCTGAAGGGTTTTGGGATGAGAACTATTTACTTAAACTGTGAAGTGAACTAGCCAGTGTGAGATCCTGACCCAGATTGGGGTTTTTTCCTTCCTCTTCTATCTGCTGTTGCATTTTTTTCCCATTATGATAAAGAGCAAATAAATATCTCTAAACCAGAGGCTCATTCCTAATCCAGGGCTCTGGTGTCCTGCATCCATCTGTGCCCATGGGAATGGCACCTCAGAGGCATCAAGTGAGGAGGCTGGAGCAGGGATTTGGGGCTGGTGCCACCCCTCCCCGTCCTGGGCTGCTCCCCCAAAGCTTTCCCAGTGCCTGCCAGCCCCAGCCCAGGGCAGGGTTTGCTCTCCTCGGGCTCCTCTGCCTCCAGCCTGGGCCAGCAGTGAGCTCTTCTCAGGCTGTGAACCATCCGACCCTCCCCTTTTCCCTGCGATGTTCTGTGGTTTATCTGGCGAGAGGGCAGGAGAGGAACAGAGCAGGGGGGCTCAGCAGGATGGCCCTGCCCGGGGTGCTGGGAGCTCTGGGCAGGGACTCCCCAGCCCGGCCACTGCTCTGCCTTCCCAGGGCTCCCTCCCTGCCCGCGCTCTGCTCAGGTTTTCCCCAAGCTCCATTTTCACTTCTTTTCTCTCCTCCCACCAGCTCTGGTTGGGCTGAGGGTGAGGCCAGGGCGAGCCAGGGCTCTGCCAGGACAGACGGTGGCACTGTCACCCCCAGGCCACCCCACGGCCGGTCCTGCAGCCCCTGGTGACAGCAGCAGGGACATGGCACTGCCCAAAACGCTTCGGGGCTCACCCGTTCAACGGTTCCATCACCCCCGGGGCGGAGGTGTCCCCGCAGCACAGGTGTCCCCAAACGCAGCCCCTCGGGGTGGGTGGCACGGTGGGGACCCCGCTCCTCGGGACCCCGAGCACAAACCCACCCCCGGGGAAGGAGGGAGGGAGGGGCTCCCTCGCAGCCACCCTCAGCAGCGCCGCCGAGCCCGGGCTCCGCATCGGCTTTTGATAAAGGCTCCCTGTCAAACAAGGGCTGAATAAATCATGATGTGTTACCAAGACGCATTACAGCTTTTAAAACAACCACCATGGCATTCTACCCCACGGACTGATGAGTCTGGGGATGCCAGATCCCTGGCGCTCCGCAGCCTGGCTGGAGCCAGCTCACATCTGGAGTGCAGTAAACGTACCCAGAAGCAAGAAAGCAGCTCTGTAAGGGTCAGGAGTACAGAGAGCGGCTGCTGACTCCAGGCGCCACCCCAAAACCCACATGCATTTCCTTGTGTAAACACATGTGGCCAAAAGGCAGCCGTGGTCACCTTTCTCCAACGTGAGCCCTATAAAACCGCCAGCAAAGTGAGGAACAATGTCACTATTATTGTTTTAGAGGAATTCCTCCGGAGCAGAAAAGCACAGCCGGGCTGCCGACAGGGGTGTCTTTAAAAGCAGGGCTGACAATTGACTCCAGAGCCGAGGGGAGGAAAAAAATTCCCCCGGGGGCTGATCATTTGCAGTTGTTGGGGGTGTCCAGAGCTGCCCCGATAACCTGCTGGGTCCTGTTGCCAGAGGCACAGCTGGGCACAGCTGGGCACGCAGAGCCCTGACACACTCATCACCATAGTGGGGCTGGTGCCAAGGCAGCCCACCCCAGGGGTATGGGGTGTTTTGGGGCCAGCCCAGGGGTATGGGGTGCTTTGGGCTCACCCCAGGGATATGGGGTGCTTTGGGCTCACCCCAGGGGTATGGGGTGTTTTGGGGCCAGCCCAGGGGTATGGGGTGCTTTGGGGCCAGCCCAGGGTTTTGGATTTGGGTGCTGGGGGAAAGCACCCATGGAGCCCCCTCTGTCTTAGGACTGTGCAGGGAATGGACTCACTGAGAGCCAAGGAAGTCGTCCCAAACTTGTTCTGGGTTAATCACCCCACAAGAGGATTTCTCCCCCACCCAGTATCAGTTGCCTCTGCAGCCCTGCTCATGCAATCAGAAGTGCATCCTTTGGCCCCAGAGTTCACTGTACCCAGAACAGAAAACCACGGGTGCCTTCACAAGGGGACTGAGCAGGACAATGATTTGGGGTCTGGGCCTGCTTTCCCTTGGGGGGGTGCATGGATGGCTGCTTGTGGCTGCCTCTCCTTGGGAATTTATTGCCCATCTGTAAAATCAGACCTGGGCTGCCAGAAGCAGCAGGAGTGATAACCTGGAGCCAGATCCTGCTGGTGATGGGGACCCAGGGCCTGGAGCTGCCCCAGCTGTGGGCACTGAGCACAGACCCCCCAGCACTGCCCAGGAGGGACGTGGCAGCAGGCACGGGGCTCCTCCCAGCAGGGATGTCACCTCTGCCCAGAGCCCCAGCTGAACAGGGCTCCAGCAGCAGAGGGTCTCTGAGACCCTGTGGGGGCCCAGGGCAGGAGGGTTTTGGGGAGAGCACAGAGAAAGGGCTGTGAATATGTAGGGAGGTGCAGATAGGATGACTCTGCAGGCTTAACACCTGATTGGGATGACCTTGCTCCTGGATCAGGGCTGTCCTGCAATGACCATAGATGAACATCTGAATTTCACTGATAAGCCCATCAAATAGTTGAGTGTGTTAGAGGCTGGATGAATGCACTGCAGAAAGTTTCTCCAGTGAGTCAGGGTCCCAAAACCTTTCTTTGGGGAGCTTATCTTATCAGGCAGGGATGCCTCGCTCCCCAGGAAACACGGCCAGCTCAGCCTGAGTAATGAGGCTCTGAGCAAGAGCATTGCAAAACCCAAGGTGCTTTTTAAAAAGTCTGACATGGCAGAGAGAAGGGTGAGCGGAGAGGAAGAGGAGGCTTAGTCACGTTGGCCATAACCCAACACAGCGCTGCTTCTCCAGGGCAGGGTCTTTATTGTCCTTCCTGGGACAAAGCCGTACATCTGCCTTCCCCCTTCCCCTGTGAGAGAACCTGGGGGCTGTTCCCAGCCAAATCCGCTCCTTAATTCCCTCCATCAGGGGCTGGGGCCAGCGAGAGGGATCCTGCCGCATCCTCCCGAGGAAGCCCCGCTGCCCCCGGGGCTGCGCTGGGGCCGGGGTCCCTCGGCCACCTCCACCCCGGGCTCCCGGGGACACCCCCAGCCCAGGCACCGCCCGTGCCCTCCCGGAGGCGGCCGTGGGAGGATGAGCTGTGGGGAGCCACCGAGACAAGCAGAGTTTGATCCTGAGTGAAAACAAACCATCTGGCCAGAGAACTCCCTCCCTCTCTCCCTCCCGCCGGAGCTGAGCCCGAGCCTGAGCCGAGCCTGAAAAGCCCCTGCGGTCCTTCGGGTCCCCTCACCACCGGGAGCCAGGCGGGTGGGGAGCCAAAAGCTGCCGTAAATAACGTGCAAATAACTGGCTAAAGTTTTAAAGCAGCCAGCGTTCCTGGGAAAGAGTAATATCAGTGTCTGGGGAATAGACATCCTGAACCATCCCCCAAAAAAGAGGAATATTAGTGCACAGGGATGGTGCCTTCCCTGCTCCTCCTTTCTCCCCGGGCTGATGGAGATCATGAATTTCCACCTACTTGGGAAATTCTTCCCAGGGTAAGCGCCAGCATTAAATTAAAACCTCCTTGGAGCCCTTGCCTAAAAGCCAGCGTGTCCCAGCCACCGCGGGAGTGTGGCCAGTGCAGGAATGCTGGTGAAGGCTGGTGAATGGTCCCTTTAAGCACACGTTGGGCACAATTCCTGGGGCTGGCAGCAGGGGCAGCCTCCAAACCGCGGGGAGCCTTTGGCTTCTGCCCTCTGTGTGTGTAAATCCCTGGACACCCACACACTGGAGGTGGAGGGGAACTGGGGAGCCAGCTCTGCACTGCCAGAGCAACCTGGCCACGCTCTGTGTGGGGACCTCTGTGCCCTCCCTGGATGAGGGTTGAGGCTCTTGCACCCCCAGAGGCTTTGCAGCACACAGCTACGGGAGGTGTGTGGTTATTATTGTCATTACCTTCATTTTTTGTGTTTCAGAAAAGTAGTTGCCCTTAGGATGGGCATCTAGAGGTGGCTGTGGAGGAGCTGGCAGTGTTTGCTGCTGGGCTCTGTGAGGGTGGGAGAAAAGGAACTTTTTCATGTGGATTTTTCATAGTTGATAAAAAAATAAGAGGATGGGTCTCTTTTGCCATGGCAGAAGGAAGTGTCACTAGTGATTAATGGCATTGTAAGCTCCTTGCTGAAATAGGGTCAAAGCCATTGTGTAGGAGACATTTGGGGCCAGTTCTGCCACCTGTCCGGTGTTTGCTGGGGACTGGCTCTGGCACGGGGCTGCTGGGGGTCACAGCCTCATCTCCAGGTGTCCTCCAGGATTTCTCCTGCTTCCATCAGCTCAGCAGGGGAAGTTTGGGAGGCTCCAGTGGTGTCCATGCAGCTCAAGGCAGCCGTGTGCTCCAGGGCTGCATCCCAGCTGCTCCCACCTGGAGTGCTGCTCACACCCAGCTCAAGGTCTGCCCTACAGGGATGAGATTTTGGGAAGGGTCCAAGAGCAGGTCACAGGGAACCTCGCCGAGGGCACTGCCTTGTGCACCAGTCTGTCTCTTCTTTCACATCCTGGGCAGCCCCAGACTCTCAGCACGGTGGGAGACAAGTGCAGAGGACCTGAGGAGCAGCTGTGGGGGACAGACACCCCCAGCTCTGTGAGCCCTGTCCCCAGGGCTGGCCTGGGACACAGCCCCATGGTGTCACCCCCTCTGCACAGCACCAGGATCCCAGCCTCCCTTTGTAGTGCTATTTTTAAAACACCAAAGGAGAACTCCCACCTCTGTCTGCTGGAAACGTGGCGTGTCCCCCGCAGCCAAGAGCTCTGCTCATTTTCAAACCTGCCGGAGTCAGCCTCAGATATAAAACCAAACAAGCAAACTGAAAGGGGCTTGTTGTGTAAAAAAGTTCCTCCGAATTAGTTATATCTGGCTTGTGATCCCTTTTTGATTGAATGGTTAATAGCAGCCAGGTGCAGGCAGCTCGGGACGCCTGCCCGAGCCTCTGGAGCAGCCTGGGAACGCGGGGCAGCCCACGGGTGGCTCGGTGTGTGGGCTGCTCCTGCCCTTCCTCTGCCTCCCCGCCGATCCACAGGGATCCCAGCCTTTGTTTCCTTCCCTCCCAGCTCAACCAGCTCAGGGGATGCTCACACGTGCATCTGTGTGTGTGTCTGTGAGTGTGTGAGTGTGTGTGAATATGTGTGTGAATGTGTGTGTGTGTGTGTGTGTGAGTGTGTGTGTGAGTGTGTGAGAGAGAGTATGTGTGAGTGTGTGTGTGAGTATGTGTGTCTGAGTGTGTGTTTCTGTGTGTGTGTGTGAGAGTGAATATGTGTGTGTGTGTGTGTGTGTCTGTGCGTGTGTGAGTGTGTGTGTGTGCACAGAGCTCCAGCTGCTGGATGTGCAGGAGCATTGGCACGGACACAGACACAGACATGGGTATGGACATGGGCACAGACATGGACACAAACATGGGCACAGACAGACATGAACACGGGCATGGACACGGGCATGGACACGGGCATGGACACGGGCACAGATGGGCATGGACACGGGCACAGATGGGCATGGACACGGGAATGGACACAGGCATGGACACGGGCATGGACACAGGCACAGATGGGCATGGACACGGGCATGGACACAGGCATGGACACGGGAATGGACACAGACACAGACATGGGCATGGGCATGAACACAGACACGTGGACAGAGAAATGGACACAGACATGGGCATGGGCACAGACACGGGCATGGATACAGACATGAACACAGGCACAGACACGGGCAAGGATGTGGGCATGGACATGGGAATGGACACGGGAATGGGAATGGACACAGACAGACACAGACACAGACACACACACACACACACACAGACACAGACAGACACAGCTGTGCCTGCACTAGGCAGGATCCCTGTGTGCAGCACACACGTGTGCAGTGTGTGATGAACACGTTCTGTGGGCAGCTGACACTTCTGTGCTGCCCCAGCACAGGGGCAGGAGCCCTCCCTGCTCCTGGTGCCCCTGCAGCAGGACCTCCACAAGGCATCTGAGACGTTTTTCCATCCTGGCACCTCCAAACACCTCTGCAGGTGTGTGAGCCCCATCCCCCAGTACCTACGTGTGCACTTTTAGTGCATTCATTTTAGAAATAAACTGCCTGTGTGGAGGGTAATAAAAAGTGGATGCCAGGGAGAGAGACTGTCCAGAAGCTGCCAAGTTAAAGACATTGCTCTTCTCAGGGTGACACACCCCTGGGAGCACAGGGCCAGGCTGGAGTGCTCCTGAAGGCAGGAATATTAACCTGAGCAGTCCTGGGTCAGAGCACAGCAGTGCCAGGGTTCTCACTGGCCCTGGGTCCCTGTCCCCATGCCAGGCTGTGGGAGTAGCACTGCCAGGCAGCTGAAGGTGCTCCTGGCTTCATGTGGCCTTGGGCTCCTTTTCTATCCAATGTCCCCATTGCCAATACTGTATTTTTTTCTCCTTCCCTATCCCCATCATTACTTTTTCCCAAGTGATGCATTTTCCACCCAACACTGTCCTAGAGAAGGATCCACCACCTGTCCCTTCCAGCTGGAACTCCTGTGGTGCTGGCTGTAGCCTGTCTGGTTACTGAACTTCTAAATCCTCCAAAGAAACCCACTGATTTTATACAAACAATTTCCTTGTGCCTGAAAATACAGCATTTACCAGAGCTCTTTCCAGGTGACAGCATCCAGGAGGATGTCAGTGCCAGCAGGAGAAGGAATTGTTGGGGCAAACACACTGTGCCCTGCAGAGGTGCAGCCCAAGGTGGGCTGAGCCACAATTCCCTGGGCTCCAGGGCTCTGGGCTGAGGGGTTTGGGGGGTTTTCCCACCTTCTGCAGGCAGTGGAGGCCAGGCAAGAGCTGGCCTGGCACCAGTGGGTGAGGTATCCATTGTAAAAAAAATCTGGACAAAATTAACCTCTCAAAATATTTTGAGTCCATGTGATCATGCCCCACACCCTGCACTGGAGCTGCCCCTGGCCTCGTGCAGTGACAGTGCTCAGACCAGGCTTCCCCCATCACTGAAACACTGAAACAGCTCCAGTTTTCCACCTGCAAACAGGGCTGACAACACCTTCAGCTCTGGAAAGAAAAGTAAGATCCAAGGGGAAAATGTGCAGTGCTGGAACCACTTCATTCATTGTTATCCCAAAGTTTCAGGTGTGTGCAAGTGGCTGCAGAGAAAAATCAGCCTAAGGTCTGTTCCTTCTCCAGCAGGGGAACTGTTTGTAGGATTGGGGCATATTTAGACATGGCAGAAATGGGATTCCTAAACAAAGGGCTGGGGGAGGTGAGTCCCTGCTCTGCTGCCACTGCTCCCACCACAGAGGGTTTCCAGATTCGCTGCCTACCTGCCTGAGGGAGTAAAACTGTCCAGACCCACTGCCCAGAGCTCCAGACTTCCATTTTAGGAGCTGGTGGAAACAGGAGGAGGCCTTTCTAATCCCCTGTTTTCTTACCAGAGCAGGGAGGTGGGCTGGGAACAGGCTGCTGCCTGCTCTGGGCAGGACTGCCCTGGTCCCCCTGGGCACCCACCCAGGGCCACAGGAACCACCCCAGGGCTGATCCTGATCAGGATTCTCCCCTGGAGCCTTGGCCACGCTGCCCAAACCTCCAGCACATGCCCAAGCTGCATTTCAGCCAGGGTCCTTCCCTGCCAGTGCTTTGTGCTGGTCGTGGGATGGAGCCTCTTCTCCATTAATAGCCATGGAATAAATTAACAGCCATGGAATTAATTAAATGCTAAATTGCAGCACGGCAGGCCTTTGATGCAGATTTTCTTCGGGATTGTGCAATTAGCAGAGGGGGACATGCAATCCTGGGAGCTGGTGCAGGAGCAAATTCCTTCCTATGGAAGGAATCAGGGCAGGCTGAAGGAAGGTGTCAGAGCCAGCTGTCACACGGTGACAGGGCTGGGCCAGTCAAGGTTTGGCCTGGGTTTAGGAAATAAAGGTGTGTGGTGCCAGATTGGTGCTATGGAGTGAGGAGGGGATGCTGCTGGGGGTGTTGGATGCTGGAGGTGGAGACAGAGCTGCACCACAGGCACAGAGGGGATGGTGGGCCGTGTCCTCTTGGCTGTGTGAAACCTCCCTCTGAGCAGAGCCCTTGGCAATGTCCCTCCTCCTCCTCCCCCTGGTGCTGTGTGTGCTCAGCTCGGCCCTGTTCATGGCTGTGGGGTGTGTGTGGGGCCAGGAGCAGATGCAGGGAGGGTCCTGTGCTGGGCTTGGCTCCCAGGGCTGCACGTGCAACTCCTTTATTTACACCCACAATCAGTTTACAACCTCTGGCCAAGGCTTCTTCCCCTGGATGGGAAGGGTTGGCCTGCAGAGAGACATTAGCACGAGGGTGAGTGGGAAATGTAAAGGAGCTCTGTATGTGAGAGCAGCTCTGCTTGTTTCCACACAGCTGTGGGGTTTCCATCCTTCGGGCTCAGAGGGGTCTCTGTGCCACCAGCTCTGCTCTGAGCAGTGCCCAGTGAGCCAGAGCTGCTCCCATTGCTGCAGGGGTGATGGTGAGGGAGGGATGGGGGCACTGGAGCTGCCAGGGCTGTGCTCCTGTGCCCAGCCAAGGCTGGGATCTATTTGGCTTCTCAGCCCTGGGGCTCTGAGCATCCATTCAGAAACTCTGCCCCGTTCCTCAGCTGGAGGGAATGGAGCTGGCCCTGCTCTCAGTGGTCCTGGGGGATTGGCAGGGTCGGGAAAGCACCAGGTCCAGCAGCCTCAGAGGGACCCTGGCCACCCATGGAGCTCCTGGGGGTGCAGGGCTCCCTCTGCACCCTGGAAATGAGGGGTGCAGGCAGCAGGCTGCTACAATGCCTGTTTGGCACTAAATTTCCTTGGGAGTTAATGGAAAAGATTAAAAAAAAAAAATTGCATCTTGCTGTAAAACTCGGAATAAAAAAGGGGGAGTGGAGGGAATGAAGGAGCCGGTGTGCAGCTGATCTGCTGCCTCAGGCAGCCCTCGGAGGATGGAGGAAAATCCTCCACTGCAGGATTGCCGGGTGCTTGGGAGCTCGGGGGTGTCTGTGCCGGGAGCAGGGACCCAGCCCTGGCCTCACCAGGCAGTGCAGACGCTGCTCTCACACGTGCAGTGAAGGTGTGGGGCCTCAGCCCGGCCCCTGCAAAACTTAATTGTTTTCTGCAAAGAAAGAAAAAATCATTTGGGGAATAGATGGAGAAAGGAGATAGCGTCAGGCAGTCATGGCCTGTTCTCCACCTGTTGTTATTTTGGTCTGGCCCAATCAACCTGCTAGCCAGGCTGGAGCCAGAGACCATCTGGAAAAACTGCCGTGTTTATAAAACTGACATGGAGCAGCACCCCAGGGCCCTGACCTCCCACACAAATCTGGAAATGATTAAAATGGCCCTGGCTGCCTCGGCGGCGCGGAGCTGCCTGCGGAGCGGCCCACCGACCGCATTTGGAGTTCTCATCAGCGGGGCGGGGAACGCCCGGGCCCCGGAGCCCCGCCCGCAGCCCGCAGCTCGGGGGATGCTCCGGGGAATGAGCCCGGGCAGCTCATCCTGCCGCACCTTTCCCCGAGCAGCTCATCCTTTCCCTGCTCATCCTGCTGCACCTTTCCCCGAGCAGCTCATCCTTTCCCTGCTGCACCTCTCCCTGCGCTCACAGCTGCCCTGCTGCCCTGCTCTCTGCCCGGCTGGGATCACGACCTGCAGTAACACTCGGGAATGTGACTCCAGCCCCGGTGCCAAAGGCAGCCAGTGTGACCCCAGCGAGCTGGCTGTGAGTTCACCAGCTCCTTCTGTGGGCAGTGAGAGCCTGCACGGCTCCAAATCAGGGCTGCAGGGCTGGTGACACGTCCAGCCCTTCCTTGGGAGCAGAAAGGCTCTGGCAAGACTTTGAGTTGGGCTCCAGGTTTGGAGAAACGCTCCCAAAAGGCTTCTGCCCTTCCCTCTGTGCTGCTCTCAGACCTGCCAGCCCCGGGATCTGTGTCCCCCGTGCAGCAAAGGGTGACACCACAGCTCAAATTCAAGCCAGACTGGACCTTGCTGACCTACCCCGGCCTGGGGACATGTGGCTGCTCTCGGCCCTGCCCCGCCTGCTGGGCAGCAGCTTAATTAGAGAGGCGTGAATAATGAATTATCCGTGACTCTGAGCCATCCATGGAAAATTCAAATCAACCTGCTTGGCGGTTACAAGACGTCAGCAAACGATCTGCCAAGAGGGAGCAGGGGGAGAGGCAGAGCCAGCCCGTCTCTCTCTCGGTGGGGATGAGGGTGGGTGGAGGTGGTGGCAGTGCGGGAAAGGGCTGCTCGGCCCCTGGGAGTGTGAGCCAGGGCTGGAGCTCCAGGCTGAGTGACATCCCCCCCACTCCCCCCTCACTGCCAACAGCGGACCAGGGGCTGGGGGGGCACTCAGAAAAGTGCTGAGCACAGCCATGGCCAGCAGCAGGAGGAGAGGTGAGTCCTCCTTCATGGGGAGCCACCCTGGGCCCCTCCAGCTCCCACCAGGGCAGGTGGAGCTGTCCTGGCACAGGAGTAAAGGCAGGTCCCGCTGGGGTGGGGGACACCTGGGGACAGACAGGAGCAGGGCAGGGGGGGCCATGCCCAGCCCCGTGGCACACGAGGGTGCCCACAGCTCCCTCCTCACACAGGGCTGCTGGACTGATAGTGAGGGCTTTGGCAAACACTTGCTTCACCCCAGCACAAGGGGACTAATCCCTGGAAGGGCCCTGGCCTTGGGCCCTGAGGAGCCTTTTGGGCAGTTTGTCCTTGTCCCTCCCTGGTTTACCTGTTCACCCTCTGCCACCACTATTGTTCCCTGTTATCAGGGGAGGATGATGGGGACAGGGACAGGGACAGGGACAGAGGGGATTGCTCAGGCTGCAGAGTGTGGTGGGGTCAGCAGGAGCTTGAACTTGGCACAGCCACCACCAGGCACAGCTGGGCAGGATGTCCTGGGCTGTTTGTCCTTCCCTGCAGGTGCAGCCCTGACCTGGCTGTGGGGGCAGCAGCTCCTTCCCTCCTCTCCAACCTGCCCACGGAGCTGCTGCTCCCCTGTGCTCGGGCTGGATGCTGGGAAAGACACAACCTCAGCACCTCCTCCCTGGGCAGGCAGGGGGCTGATGGAAAAATGTGCAAAATGTCCAGCCTGAATTTCAGATGCTTTAATTGGCTGCTGATGACGAGGGGCAGCCTCGTGCTGCTGCCAGGACCAAGGCTTTGAAACAGGCAGAAAATAAACCCATCACATCTCTGTCCTGGGCCAGCTCTGCCCATTGGTCTCTCTATCAGATGAGTAAACCTGTATATATTAACCTGGAGCCAAAGTAAACATGTTCTGAGCACTGAAGAAGCTCAGGTGAGTCCTTTGCTCCCCCCAGGAAGACAGAGGTGAAGCCCTGGCTGGGGGCAGCAGTGTGACCCCAGAGCAGCCCCTGGCACAGGCTCAGCTGGGACGTGTGGCTGTGTGTGCCTCAGTTTCCCTGCCTGGGGAGGGGATGGGAGCTCCATAGTGGGTTCATCCTGGGCCCTGTGGCTGCCCCTGCTCACCTGCCCCAGGGGGCTTGTGCTGTGAGCATCCACCAACCCTCCAGCCTCAGCCCTCTCTCCTTGCAGAGATTATTAAATCTCTTTGCAGAGGGATGGGCTCCCACTGATTGCCCAGGAGAAAGGAGGGTGATAACAGCAGGGAGATAAAACCCCTCCTGCCAGCCCCAGCACCAGCCAGGGGTCCCTGGCAGCCCCTGCACACACCCACCTGCAGGGACCATGAGGGACTATCAGCCCCTACTTTACTGTAACCTGTTAAAAAATTACTATTAAAACCTATGACATGAATGGATTTTGTGAGTAAATTGCCCTGAGGGAAGTTCAATCCTTGGAAACACAAGAAAAACCTGTGGCTGATTCAATCACTGGCCAGGGATGATAAGTGGGTCTGACCCGGGTTTGTTCTCCCCTGGTACTAACTGAGCATCTCTTGGGCTTTGAGGGGAGCTCCTGGGACCCACCTGCCTGGGCAGCCAGAAATGAAACCCTTCTCCAGGACAGGAGCATTTCGGTGCTTTCTCCTGGGGGAGAGTTGAAATGACTCACACCAGTGGGAGTTTTAGCACGGTGAGTTCTGTGCCTGATTTTTTTTTTTTTAATAAACTTCAAAGTTTCATTTCCACACGATTGTTTTTGTTAATTTTGCTTCAATTTTTATACTAAGAACTGCGTTAGATACTTCTGCTTCACCTTTTCCTTTAAATAATGTGCTAGATACATTGTGGATGTAATGTATTACACGGACACGGTCATTTGGATAGTACAAAATTCAGTTTGATAGGAACGGCAGCCTGGGAACGAGAAGGAGAGAGGATCCCTGCGGTGCCACACGGAGACCTCACCCCCTCCATCATTCCGGCCCTCGCCAGCCCCGGCCCCGCTGGGAGCCGAGGGTGGATGGAAACGGCGGCTCAGGAGCTGCACTGAGGGCAGGGGGGAAGCAAAGGGAAGTGACTCGTCTCTGTCACGGCCGGGCTGTGTCACGGCCGGGCTGTGTCACCGGAGAGGAGAGGATGTCACCGGAGAAGGGGGATGTCACCGCGTCCGGCCAGGAGCGGCGGGCGCTGCTCCAGCTGTGCTCCAGCTGTGCCAGCCCAGCACCCGAATCACCCACGGGAGAATAACCAGGCACGGCTGCCGTGGGTGCCGCTCCCGGTGAGGGGCCGGGCAGCGGGACCACGCCTGGTGCCAGGTTTGGGCTGCACCTTGCAAAGCTGGGCAGGAGCCAGAGGAAGCCGCGGCAGCTGCCGGGAGCTGGGAGCGGAAACCAGGACAGCCCCAGCAGCGACCTTTCCTCCCTCTGGGAATGTGCTGCCTCAGCAGGAAGCGCCTGGGGCTCTCCGGCCTCTGCCGGGGGCTGCTGCTCCCCAGCACCGCTGCCAGCTGCTGTGCTGCCCTGGGAAGAGGCTGGGAGCAGCCCGGAGCAGCTGAGAGCATCCTCGGCGGGGCTGTGGGGAGCGGGGCTGGCTGTGTCACACCCACACACACACAGACAGTCACCGGATTTCTCACGTGGGTTGGAGAAAAGGGACCCGGAGTGAGCCGGGGTGCGGGACAGCCCAGCCCGGGACAGGGGATTTCTGCCCTCAGGTCTCATTCGGTCTTTTTTTAAGTGGTAAATAAATTGCCTGGGAAATTAGGGCAGAGGATGGGAAAAGCTGACATTGAGTCTCGATCCCTGCTCTCCATCCACACCGTGATGCGGCCCTGGGGAAAAGCAGCGTCCCGCTGAGGGTGTGAAGCTGCCGGCCCTGCCCCGAGCCCCGCAGCATTCCCCAGCCCCACCCGCTCCCGAGGGAGCTGTTGGACACGGATTACAGGTGGCCAAAAGGGCAGAGCCCGGCTGCACTGGCAGGGCCCAGCACGGGCAGGGGGAGGCCCTGAGTGTGAATGCTGTGGAGCAAAGCTCAGCCCCAGCCCTGGGGATCCACACTGTAAAACCTCTGCCAACTGAAAATCAAAATGTTTGCCCTATCTCGCTCAAAACTCAGCCCAGGTAAGCCCCTGACAGCATCCAGGTTTCTCTGAACATGCCAAAATATCAAGCCAGGCTGGGGTTCAGGTTTGTGATTAAACCCTTGGGGTCTGGGGGCTCACAGTGAGAGCACACAGGGACTCCAGCACAGCCCTACCCTCAGCACAGCCCCTACCCTCATTTTCTTCAGCTAAGGGGAAATTTGGACAGGGTTTGGCTGGCACAGCCCTGGCGCCAGAGGCAGCTCAGGGTCAGCCCCTGGAGGTGAAACACCCCGAGGAGCACCGGCTTAGGAAACAGGGGCCCGTTCCGGTGAGGAAACGGTGCGAATGCTATTTATTTGCAGAGTTTTGTTTTCATTAACTCCAGCATGAGTCAAGCCCTTCCTGTCAGCATTCCTCCCGGCACGGTGCCGGCGGCTGGCACGGCTCTGCGGGGTGGAAGCCGCGATGGCGTGGGCGCAGGAAGGTGACAAGGCGGCCCCGGGGCAGGTGCCGGCCGGCCCGGCGGCGCGGGTGCCGCTGGCGACAGTGTCACCGCCAGAGTCACCGCCAGAAGTGTCCTCGAGCCGCTCCTCGGGGCTTTCCATGAGCCGTGCGCATGAATCACGGGTTGGCCGGGAAAAAGAGGAGAAACGCGGCGATGATGGGGGGACAGGGAGGTGGGGGAGGGCTGCAGCAGCCCCCCGGCGGGAGCCGGGGCTGTGCTGGAAGCAGCTGCCTGCGGGCTGCTCGGGGCTAATTTTAGGGGTGGGATCGGGCGGACGCCCCGGAGCCGGGCTCGGGACGGGGCCATCCAGCCCATCCTGTCTCCCGCAGCCGGGCGAGGGTAAGAATAGCACGGCCGTGCTTCCCGGCTCCGTGGCCAGGGATTTCCTGAGCAGGGCGGTGCCGGGGATGCGGCGCCTGCCCGTGCACCGGCCGCTCCGGGTGCCCGCGCCGTCCCTGCGGCTCCGTGCCGGGGAGTCGCATCTCCGGTGTCCCAGCCAAGCCCGGGGCTGCTGGGGAGCGGCTGCAGGTGCCAGAGCCAGCCGTTCTGGGTTAGCCAGAGCACACGGTGGGGTGGGAAGGGGATTCAGAATGGGGAGCCTTGCCACCATTCCAGGTCCCAGCCATTCCAGCTCCGAGAAGGGCCCCTTCAAGATGAATTAACAGGGACATTCAAAGCCAGGCTGGTGACGGCCGTTAGAAACACCCTGCCAGGAACACACGACAGTTTCGTAGTCTGTTCAATGTCCCCAGAGATGCTCCAGCGTGGGTGAAAACAAACCAAAGACAAGTTGAGGGGTTTCTACAGCTGAGGCTTCTGCCCTTCCCCTGCAGATATCCCATCCTATCCTCTCCTCAGCCGGAGAGGAACAGCCTCTGCAGCCTGCACAGCCCTGCAGAGCAAAGGTCTTTGTGTGAGCAGGAGCCGGTTCCCCTGCGCTTCCTCCGCCCCGCTGCCTGTGACCCACCGTGTCCTCCGGGCCCGGGGCTGGCCCAGGCAGGAAACAGGTGGGATAAATATTTGTGCAAAGCAGAGCGAAATTTCCCTTGAAGGCCGAGCAATGTGTTTCCCCCGGCGCGGTGGTGAATGGGGAGGTAACGGCCGGCACAGCAGCAGGTGCTGCCAGGGCGGGGTGGGAGCGGGGCTGCCGCCTTCCCGGGGAAAGTGAGCCCAGCACTCTGACTTCATCCCCAAGACAGGCTCAGGAAGCTGCTGGGGACTGCAGGAAAAGCAATCCTGGAAAAACCTAGGCATTTCACTGCTGTGGTTTAAACCCAAGGCCCGTGGAAGGGAGCCCTGCAAGGCAGGAGGCAGCACACCCCAGCCCAGGAGAGCCAGAGTGCTGTGGGATCAGCACAACATCTCTCCAGAGTGTTGATGGGATGGAGCAGAGCCTGTTACAGGCCAATGTGACACTCCCAGAGATCTGTGCCTGCCCTTTGCAAGGCTGGTTGAGAAAGCCACTGAGGGCCACACATCCCTGCAGTGCTGCAGGCACAGTCCCAGCAGGACCAGTGCCCACCACAGGGTGAGAGCAGGGGGATGTGCTGGCAGCTGGCAGCACACCAGGGTGGGCAGCACCACACACAGGAGGTGCTGGTGGTGTGGGAGCAGAGCTTACTCAGCTCCTGATGTGGACTGTGGCCCTGGGATATGCCCCAGGCTGTGCTCTGGGATGCACCCTGGGATGTGCCCTGGGATGTGCCCTGGGATGTGCCCTGGAATTACCCTGGGATGTTCCCTGGGATGTGCCCCAGGCTGTGNCTGGGATGTGCCCTGGAATTACCCTGGGATGTTCCCTGGGATGTGCCCCAGGCTGTGCCCTGGGATGTGCCCTGGGATTACCCTGCCTGCTGGAGGGGACCAGCCTGTGAGAGCACAAGGGAGCACATGGCTCTGGTGCCTCCTGGCACCGAAGTGTTGCTGGAAACCATGTGCTGGTGGGGCTGGAGCACACCCAGGAGCTCTCACTCTCCCCTTAGAGAACAGTGCTCAGGATCTGACCTGCTGAGCCCTCAGCACCAGTGTGAAGGAGGGGCGAGTGCACTGCAGACCCTCTGTGCTGGGAGCCTGCAGCTACAGCACCCAGCTGCTCTGGGGGATGAGTAGATTCAGAGGAATATCTATATCTAGAACCCAAACTGAACAAGTCTGAGGTCTCAAACTTGCTCTGGCTCATTCCAGAGCTGCTCAGAGAGAAAGGAGTGGGATTTTCTGTCAGAGCCAGCGGGAGAGGTGAGCGCGGGCAGCACAGGATGCCGGCGCCTCCGAGCTGACACGCACTCGGTACAGCCCCAACATCTGCTCTCTGACCTCTTGAGCTCCACTGCTGGCGAACCTGATGCCGCTGCCTTCCCCCTCTTGGATTTCCTCCTCCTGCCTGCAGAGTCCACGAGCTCCCTGGAGCAGGTGGGCACCCGCTTCCCCCACAGCTCTGCAGGAGCTGAGCCCCGTGATTTGGGGGCTGGAGGGTGGGGACGGACTCTGCAAACCAACAAGGTTTCACAATACTTTGCTTAAAGACTTGTGACTTATGGCTCAGGTGCTCCGGGCAGGCCGGGAGCAGCCCAGCCCACTCTGCCCGGGGGGGACAGCCCTGCACCCCGCGGGCCACAGCTGCTCCAGGGACACTGCGGGAGGCTGAGCCCCTCCATGCCCTCGGTTCATACCCTCTGAACCCCCTGGATCCAGGCAGGATCCCTCAGGGCAGCTGCTCACACTGCCCAGAGTGTGAGATCCACCCCGCAGAAATCAGCGCGGCCAACTCGATCCTTTCCCCTCCTCGAACTCTCCCCCTTTTTCCCCTCCCTCTCCTTCCCCCCTTCCCCCAAAAGCTCTTTGTCTCCAGGCCCTGCGGAGGAAGCAGACCTTCTGAAAATAAACTCTCTCTGCTTTGATCTGGTTTATGGGCACGCACTGTTTATAGCTCTGTGTGTACGACTTGACACCTTCCCACCTGCGGCCCCAGCAACTGCTTCTTATCACAGCCACTCTGGATATTAACAGGGTGATCTGGAGGTCCCCAAGGCCCCCCACACCCCTCTGCCCCCCCAGCCACTGCCGCTGCCCCTCCCCAGGCAGGAGGGAGACAGGCTGGTGTCTCCCTGCATGTGATAATTGCATCAGCCCCTGTTTATTGGGATGTTTATCTCCACCAGCAAAGGTGGGAGGATCTTCACAGGTTGGATCCATCCCTGCCCCACAGGAATTAGCTCCTTTTGACCTGTTCACAGCCCAGGACAACCTTGGGTTCCCGTGTTCTGACCTGGTGGATATGCACCTGTGGGCAGTGGGGCAGGACAGGCCTGGAAAGCCCCAAATCTGCTCTGTTCTGACCTGCTGAAGTGTACATTGAAGCAGGTGTCACCCAGCTGGTCGTGGGGCCCATGAAGGCACCCCAGCCTGGCCGTGAGCAGCCCTGGAGCACCCAGATTCCCCATGGGGCTGTCACCATGTGAGGGGGGCTGGGGGGACAAGCTCAAGGCATGGGGGGCTTTGCTTTGGCTCACCACAAACATGGGGTTCCAGCCAGGAGCTGTGCAGGGCCAGTCCTGCTGTTGTGCTGTGGGACAGAGGGGACAGAGGGGACAGCAGGGACAGTCCTGAGCCTGCCCTACAGCACCAGAGGGAGGGCAGGCACCTCTGCCTGCCCCTGAGCTGTTCCACTGAGCTTTCTGCTGCACTGCAACTGCCTGGAAAGGGCCCAAGGTGTTGCAATAAAATGTCTGTTAATAAACAGTGTCAAGCCTGGCCTGCACTCACAATCATCTTTTGTCCAGGCTGCCCCTCCAAACATCCCCCAGCAGGGCATCTCTGCTGGTGACAGCGAGCCAAGGTGCCCTGCAGGGATCCCCATGTGCTGCCCTCCCTCACCCACACCCACAGCAGGACCAAGGGACAGCACCCACAGTGCCTGAGCACCCCAAGGGACCCCAGGGTCCCACTGTCTCCCTCCCACACCTCCTCCACCGACCCCAGGCAGCCTCTCCCCCGACCTCAGCACTGCAGGGCTGGCCCCAGTGCCACATTCTGTCCCTGACCCTGACATGTCTGGCCCTGTCACCCCATCCCTGCACCCCACAGGTCTCTGGCTGTGCCCACCCTGCTCAGCCTGGTACCTTCTGGGCAGTACAGGTGGCACCAAATTCCTGCTGGAACACCCAGGTCAGTGGGTTACACAGAAAATCAGCACAGGTTTTGAAAAAATCCCATTCAAAAGGTGGAGGAAAATGACATTTCAAGGCTCATTCCCAACTCTTGGATTAGATCAGCCTTGGTCAGTTCTTCCACCCACATTCAGACACTTCTGAAATATTTTGTTTTCACTTTGAACATATAGAATGTTTTTTAAGTGCATTTCATTAGCTTATATTTCATGGGGAAAAAAGAGATCATTGGGACTTGGAAGAAATTAGATTTTTTTATGGAGCTCCAATGGTGGGAGCATATTTTCAAGCAGAGAAACGAATCAAAATCCACTTTTTTTCCCACCATATTGATTGCAGCTTTCATTCTAAAGAGACACCATTTCTTTGAAACATTCCTGCTAGCTCTGGTAGCCGCGCTCACCCCAGAGCTCCTGCTCCACAGAAGGAGAGGGCAACACCCCAAACTCCCATTTTAAAGCTGATCCAGGTGTGCTATGGGGGCTGCGAGGTGTTTCTGAGGTCCAGCAGCAGCTCAGCCCCACCGGCACTGCCAGAGGAGGGCTGGGACCCTCGGGGCCACCCGTGCCCGGGGCAAGGAGCCCACCCAGAACCACAGCCCCGGGGGAGCAGGGACCCGCAGGGCTCTGCCCAGCCCCTGCCCCGGGCTCCCCAGGCCCCGGCGGGGTCTTGCACAAGGGCTGTTATCACATCGGCATCGCTGGGGAACGAGCGCGGGGCCGGGCCGGGATCGCTCCTGGCCGCGGAGCCCCCGGGCTGCAGCCAAGGCGCCGGGGCCGGGAACAGCCCGCACCGTCCCGCCGGGAGCCAACAGCTCCAGCGCACGGAAACGCGTGGAGAACAGCCCAGAAATCCCGAGGCTTGGCCCGGTGTGGGGAATGACTCTCCCTTGGCGCCCTGCCCCAGCACATCGCTGCCTTCCCAGCTCGCGGCAGGGGCGGGGATCCCTCCACCCTGCCCTCCACCACCCCCCGTGTGACAGGACAGCACCCGGAGCTGCCAGCTGGGTGTGGGGACTGCTGTGTGAGACACCCGGGGGAAGGGCTGATCCTGCCACACACCGTGTCTCACCGGGGCTCTGCTCTGTGCATTTCTCACCTTTGCCTTCCACCCCTCCTGGCTGGGATCCAGGTCCCAGGTGAGAGTCTGGGCCGAGCAGGGGTCCCTGTCACCCCCCTGGGGGCACATTAACCACATCCCTGTCCAACCCAAACCCTGCCCTCAAAGGGAAACCCCACCATCCTTTCGGGCAGACTCTTGCTGAGGCTGCATCACCTGGGGAGGTCTGGTTTTCTTCATGTATCCTGGGGACCCAAGGCACAGAGCCAGCCCAGCCCCACTTGTCAAACACCATCACCACAGTGGGGACCTGGCAGTGGGAAATGCAGGGGCAGCTTCTGAGCATCACCTGTGAGCCTCAAACAGCTGCAACAGCAGAGGAAGGTGAGGCAGCTCCTGCTGTGGAGTCTCCTGAGGACAGCCCACCACAGGCAGCGGAGGAGTCCCTGCCCCAGTGGAGGAGTCCCTGCCCCAGTGGAGGAGTCTCTGCCCCAGTGGAGGAGTCCCTGCCCCAGTGGAGGAGTTCCTGCCCAGTGGAGGAGTCTCTGCCCCAGTGGAGGGGTCCCTGCCCCAATGGAGGAGTTCCTGCCCAGTGGAGGAGTCTCTGCCCCAATGGAGGAGTTCCTGCCCCAGGTCTCAGGCAGCTCCTGGGCTCTGAAGTACATGGAGCAGGGCTGAAGAGTGTGGCCACTCCTCTCCCACAGGGTGTGCAGTGCCAAGCCACCCAGGTGTCCCCAACCACCTCTGTTTGCTGTGGAGGCACCTCTGCCTTCCCTCCCCAGCCCTGTGTTTGGGCTGTGAGGGCCTGAGGAGCATTTCAGTGGCCACAGGGCCAGCTGTGCCCCCCACGTCCTCCTTCCCCAGCCCCAGCAGCAGCCCCAGGAGAGGCAGCAGTGCCCAGGCAGCAGTGGCAGCACACAATCAATCACTGCAGCCACGCCGTGCCTCCCACCCCCAGACCTTCTTGAAAGAAACTCCTCACTTTCAACACCTACTTAAGGCACTTGAGGCTGTGTGGCTGCCGGCAGACGTGAGCTCATGCCGGTGCTCGCAGGCATGTGCCACCCTGCTCCAAGACTGACGCCCTCAGCAAAACATCTCCCCCAGCTCTGGCTGCACCCGCGGGCGCCAGACGGGCACCAGCTGAGGAACAAAAGGTGGGGGCACAGCTGGGCCCCCCGCTGTCTGTGGGGCTCCCAAGCCCTGGTGGTTTTGAATATGAAAGTCTCAGAATAATTAACCAGGGGGACACAGGAGACACCCCATGTTTGCCTGCCCTGGTGACACAGGGACAGTCCTGCAGCACCAGTGAGTTTGTCACTCACCAGCTCAGGGGTTGGGGTTTCGGCATCTCCCCAGAGAGGCTCTGCCACAGAGATGGAGCTCTTGGGACAGTGCTTCTGTCCTGTCCTGTCTTGTCTGGTCTTGTCTTGTTTGTCCTGCCCTTGTGGCAGCCAAGACTTTCCCTCCCCAGCTGATGCCTGAGTGGGGCAGAGAAAGAGGAAGGTCCCGTTTCAGTGGGAAGCTCAAAGGCAAACGGATTTCAGCTGCTCCTGTGCCAGCGTGTGAGCAAAGAGCTCCTGGTGAAGGGTCACTGTCACCCCCTGAGGCACTGACAGCCACAGTAGGAGACTCCTCCAGAAATGCAGAAATTGAGTGGGTGACACCCAGGGGTGCAGCTGGGCCCTGTCCCTGTCCCTGTCCCTCAGCCCACGTGCAGACTGACCTGGGTGTAACACCCAGCCCTGCAGCCCTGTGGGGGCTCAGCACAGCTGGGCACTGCCCTCCCCTGGGCAGCAGCCTGGGCAGGATCAGCACAGCCACAAGTGCACGGCTCTCCTGGGCTCTCACCAGCCCTTGGCCACCACAAGTGTTTTCTTCTGGCTAACCACAGCCTGGCTGCTGTGAAGGTCCCAGGCCCCAGGGGAGGAAAGCCTTCGGTGATTTCCCCTCCCTCATGCAAACGAGGCTCCTGTGAACACCACATGAAAGGGACGGGGGCGGAGAGGGCACAGGAAAGGTTCCCAACAAGAGGAAACTTTGTGCCCTGGAAATGGGCCGTGGTGAGAAACCAAAATGACATTGAGATACCAAAGTGTCCTAAAGCACCTGGGCAAGAGAAGCCCCATGTGCAGGGCCACCAGGCAGCCCTGATGCAAGGATTTCCAAGGCACTCATGGTCTGTGAAACAGAAGAGGTGCCTGAGACCAAATACATCTGGGGTGAGGTCCCTCATGGGGCAGCACCCTACAGAGTGACCGTGTGCCCCAGAGAAAAGGCTGGAGCTGGGAGGTGCTGCTTAGCATCCCAGGGCAGATTGGGGCTAGGCGGGGATAAAGGGGTTAAAAATGCAGGAAAAAGCTGCAAATGGATTTCACAGATGGCCCTTCAGCCACAACTGCAAACCTCCCCAGGGTGCGCTCTGGCTGTGTGGGTCCCTGTGGGTCCTGGGGCAATGGGGCAGGATGGCACTCAGAGAACCCCTCCCCTCCTGGGACCCCCAGGAGACAGCACGGGGCAGGGGCTGGGACAGAACGTGGCCTCGGTTCAGCAGGAGGCATGGAAAATAAGGAAGATGAGGTCACTGCAAAGCGTGGTGTAGGATGTGATACAGGAGAGGAGTGGGGAGCACAGAGGAACAAGGAGCTATTGTAACCTTGCAGAGCAAGGGAAAACCAGCTGTGGGGATGGCAGGTCACCTCCTGCTCACGCCAGGAGTTTGGGATTTGCCTTGTCTGGGGTCACTTAAAGCGGGTGTAGAGGAGCAGAGGGGAGAAGGAGGTGCTGGAGGCCAGGTGGGATCTTATGACAGAAGCATGGACATGACCTTTCCCTGCACTGCACCAGCCCTGCTGGGGGAAAGTACAGCAGGTACTGATGCAGCCAGCTCAGGCACACAGAAACAGCTGGAAAGCACCTGGCACAATGCTGGGAATGCCCTGGGCATGGGTCTGCCCTGAGGATGGACCTGCCCTGAGGATGGATCACTCCTGTGCATGATCTGCCCTGTGTTCAGCCCTGTGCATGTGTCTGTCCTGTTCATGATCTGTGCTGAGGATGGATCTGCCCTGGGAATGGATCTGTCCTGTGTTCGGCCCAGTCCCCAGGGCATCCACTGGGACAGGCCATGGTTTGGGGGTGCTCAGAACCATCCCTCATCCCTCCAGCCTTTGCTGAGCCGTGCCGTGCCCAGCTGGCAGAGGGTGACTCCCTCTCCCTGCCATGGGGAGCCCCAGCGCTATCCCGGGATGTGCAGGGGGTGTCCCCAAAGCCGTGCTCTGTCCCGAGGCTCCAGCCCAGAACCAGCCTCCTTCCCCGGCGGGGCTGCAGCCCCCGAGCCCCGCGGTGGCCGCGGAGCTCCAGACTTTCTGTCTGCACGGGGACTTCCCGTCCCCGCTCGGCGCTGCCGCCGCCAAAGCAAAGAGCGGCTTGTTCGGCTGCCGGAGCCGCCTCCGCGCTGACTGCCCCGCTCTGTTCCCGCTAGCAATAATACACCCAGGCCTCCGCGCATAAATTGAGTTTCCCAGAGCCGGGCTGGTGGGGAGACTTTAATGGGAAGGAAAATAAACTGTGTCCTCGGCACGCGGGGAGGTGTGGTGCTGGCGGAGGGGCGCCGCCAGAAGGCTCCTCTCGGCTGCTTTATTTTTTTTCCCCCGACTTGTTTGCTAAGAGAGCACACGTATGCACCGCTGCCTACGCGGGGTGTTTGCTCCCCAGGATGCCAAGGAAAAGAGAGGCGTTCTGAAGGAGCTGGTTGAGAGCTCCGAGCTGCCAAAGCTCGGTGGCAGCGGCCGGCCTGGCCCTCGGGGGAGGTGTTTCCTTCAGGGGAAGCTGCTGCTGCTGCTTCCCTCCCCACATCGCTCCCCTCGGGGCTCCCGGGAGGCCGCGGTGCTGCGGGCACCCAGGAGGGATGTAGCTGTGCCACGGCAGCGTGTTTGTGATTTCTCAGCACAATGCAGCGATTCAGAGCCGGGGGAAGCTCATGAGTCACGCTGAACTTCCCCAGCCAGTCACCGCTGGGAAACGCTCGCATCTGCTCCGCCACCCCGGCGGTGCCTCCTGCTCAGGGCTCATTCCATCGCTTCTCCCTTCCCTTCCCTTCCCTTCCCTTCCCTTCCCTTCCCT
>JANPWX010000390.1:55717-69276 GCA_024734555.1 Trochalopteron elliotii
GGGACAAGAGGGAGATGCTGAAGGGGCCGTTTTTGCAGGGCCAGGCTTGGGCTGCCTCCCTGCAGCTCCCCAGTGCTGGTGCTGCCAGGATGATCTCCCTCTCCTCTGAGATTTCTGGGGGATTTTTTTCTATCCAGAAATAGGAAAAAACCTGATCGAGCTGGGGATTTTTCTGTGCCTGGGCAGCAGAGCTGCCACTAAAGAGCTCGCACTTTCAAGCCAAGCCTGTTCTGAACTAGAAACATGTTTAGTTTTGGGGGGGAACACACTAAAATGAGACAATTCTGAAACTTTCCAAGTATTCTTTGGACCCCTGAGTTCCTGCCCTGCACTTCCCCACCAGCCACTCCTGCTTTGGGGCTACAAAAGGACCGTGGCTGGGGCAGCAGGGCCACGGAGCTGCTTTTTCCTGCCAAAGCTGCTTTTTCCAGTGGCCAAGCCGGGTGTCCCAGCAGTGCCCAGGGGATGCCCAGCCAGTGCAGGTGCCACCACACTGTCACCCCCCTGCCCACGTGGGGACAGGAGCTGGGTGCTGCTCTCCAGGCAGGGCAGGCAGGAGGGCACAGGGCAGCCAGGGGCCGGGGAATTGGGATCCAGAAGCAGAACAGACAATCCCCAAGCCTTGGTGATGGTGAGCAGTGATGAGCCGGGGCTGCTTCAAAGGGAACCAGCTTTAACTGGATCAAACCCCCAGCCAAAAGCATAAACACCAGGAGGAAGTTTGGCTAAAGTTAAATCATGTTTCATTTGAAAATCTCCCTCTCTCTCTAGTAAGATGGAAACTCTACATCTGAAAAGTGAAACTAAGATTGGAAACAGTCTGCAGTCATTAAGTTTATGCTACTTTTTTTTTTTTCTCCAGCTTCTCAAGTAAAATATCAACTGGCTCCACTGTCAGGCACAGGAAACATTAGTAATAAGTTCATAGATTTACATTTTCCCCAGGGAAATACAGGAATATCAGAGATCAAAAGTTGGAGAAAGGAGTTATTTTTGTACAGTGATTTGCAACCAGCATTCATTGAGGGGAGTAAATAAATTACAGGCCCTTCACTTTGGGGTTGTTTAAGTTCTTTTTTCTTTAATGCTGGCCCTTTTAACTACTGTAGAGGGTCTGTCAGGCCTTACACAGAGCAGGAAACCTTCCCTGCCTGCCAAGGAGGATTTTCCAGCAAATACAGT
This sequence comes from Trochalopteron elliotii, assembly GCA_024734555.1. NCBI lineage: Eukaryota > Metazoa > Chordata > Aves > Passeriformes > Leiothrichidae > Trochalopteron > Trochalopteron elliotii. The sequence continues at coordinate 56,900 of JANPWX010000390.1, forward strand.
TGGTCACTGCAGTTTGTTGTCACTTGTGGGCCCGTGGCAGGTGGGCATTGGGGTGGCTCGGGGTAGGACGTGGGACAGGCCAGCCTGGCACGCAGGGACAACACGGGGAGATGGCTCTGCTGGCCAAAAAGGTTCATTTGGGGGCTGTCAGGGCCAGTGAGGGGTCCCTGTGTGAGGGAACACTGCTGCCAGGGCTGGGGCTGCTCCTCTGCCAGCCCTGTCACTGCTGCCTTGGCCAAACCAGGGCAGTGGCCCCGGGCACTCCTCTCCAGGACAGCAGGGGTGGCCCCAGGGGCTTTGCTGCCACCCAGCCTGGTCCTCCCCACCACCCAGGGGTGGCTTGTGACACCCTGTCCCCTCGGGGTGTCCCTGCCTGAGGTGACATCCCAGCCTGTGCCCCGTGCCAGGTCCTCTGCCACAGCCCCTGCTCCCCGTGAGCTGCACCAGAGCTCCTGGTGACCTGTCCCCCCCGTCCTCCAGGTCACTCACAGGGGCTGAGCTGCTCTGGCAGGGGCTGGGGTGGCAGGGAGCCAGTCCCAGTTGTGGTGGAGACACTGGAAACTTTGAGCAGGCATTTTGTCTGGTGTCATCAATTAAAGGTGAGGCGCTCGCCGGCCGGGCAGGATAATGAACGATGGGTTTAAGTAGGACTGGAAAAACAATAAAATACTCTATTAGGGTGACACAGCTGTGAACAATGAACATTAAACAACTTCACACGAGCAGGCTGCCGCAGCCACACTCAGCCTGGAGCTTGATGGATTCCTGTTTGGAGTGCTCCTCACAAAGCCACTCTGCATCCACCCCGGGCTGGGAACTGCTCTCCTTCTCCTGCTCAAAATACATCCACATAAAACGTGCTTTAAGAATCCCTGAAGGTTCATTAATGTCACAGGCAGGGGAGGAGAAAAGAGTTGGAAGGTCTTGAAGTCGGAAACACTCCAGAGAAAACTGTAAATGCTGCTGGGATGAACTGCAGGCTCTGGAGGATCAGTCGTGCTGGAAGACTATTTATTTTCCAGTCTATTTTAAACACTGGACTGTTTCAGATAAGAGTTGCCTGTGGTGGCAGACAGGATCGTGGGACTGGTGTGCAGGAACTCATGCCAGATTCATTTCTGGGGAGTATTTCCTCTCTGCCTTGATAAATCTGCCTTGTCTGCTGTACCAGGTTACTTCCTTTGGAGTTCTCTCTCCTTATTATTACTTATTAAAGTTGCCTGCAAATAGCACTTGGGCTTCATGCAACATCCTGTACGACAATTCATCCTTCTCGTTATCTCAAAGCTGACAATTCCCACCAGGGCCAGGGAGGGTGGGTGGAAAAATGCCTTGAGAAGAAACAGAAAAGGCCATCCCTGCTCGTGAGGCTGGAGAAACCACACTGGGGAGGCTGGAAAGGGCAGGAGATAAGTGGTGACTTCCCCCCTTCAGGGACAAAACCATGAAAGGGAAGAGGAGAAGAAGAATCAAAGCCTGCAGCACCAACGAGTGTCTGCTCCTGGCCTGCTGGTCCCGGGGTCCTGGGCTGGTGTTTGGAGGGGTCAGCGAGCCCCCTGTGACCTGACCCTGCAAACCACCCCCCTTTGCCTTGATGTTATCTGGGAGAGGGTGCTCAGGTTACAGAGCTCCCCGGGCAGGGCTTTCCCTGCACACCGAACCCACATCTTCCCTCTGCACCTCCAGAGGGGCCCGGGCAGGGTCACCTGGGCTTTGGAGCCCTGCTGCAGCCCTTGCTGCAGGGAGCACAGGCAGGGTCTCAGGGACCAGGGCTGTGTGCAGGGGCAGTGCTGGGGGGTCAAACTGCTGGCTCCAGGGGCTACAAATGGGCTGCAAATGGCATTAGCTGGGGATGCTGTGCTGGAGCTGCTCTGGGGATGGCCCTTCCTGCCTTCCTGGCCTCCAGGGTTTCATCCCTGGCAGCATGAGCCATTGGGTTGCAGCTCCCAGCCCTCATCTCCCCCAGTTCTCTCAGCCTGATGGAGCTGAAAAGTCCAGCTTGGCTCCCACAGGACTGGGCACTGCCCTCAGGGAGCTGCACTGGTGGACGAGCCCTTTTCCCCCTGAGCATCACTGGTGAGCACACAGCAGCAGCTCCCCTGGCCCCATCCTGCCAGCCCTCCCAGCCCTGGCTATTTGGTCCCTCTGTTGTGTCCCAGGCTGAGCCATCCCTCCCCAAAACAGCTTGAGCTCAGGTAAGTGCCCCAGTCCCTGCCCCGGGCACAGCCCTGCCCATGTGGGCTCAATCACGGAGCATCTGCTTCCCATCACAGCCCAGGGCAGGATTCCCTGGCAGCCTCCTGTGAGGGTGCTAATTTTATGTACACGGGCTCGTTCAGCAGGGAGTCAGGAGAGCTGGGCAGCAGCAGCAGCAGGGGAAGAGAAGGGAAGGGGGGCCCTGCCCTGGGCACGGGGAGTGGGGCAGAGGGGGTGGAGAGAGGCTCCTTCTCCTCCCCCTGGGCTATGGGGAAGCTGGAAGAAGTCTCAGAGACACTTGGCCCGGCACGGCAGCATGGAGGGGTGCCAGGGACTATTTTGGGAAAGCTGGCTGATGGTGAGCTCCCGGGGGCGGGGTAACACTAACCCCGTGCTGCTGGCAGTGCCTGGCTGTCCCAGAGCTCAGGGATTGTCTGACAGCTCCTCGTGTGCGGGACGGGCAGCCCCAGGCAGGAATCTTAACTATCACTTCCCGGCCACAGCTCCTAGAAATGGCAAATTCTGCTGGTGCCAGACGACGGATGACTCCTCCAGATGTCTTGGAGAAGCCTCTGGAAAACTGTCTCTTCAAGGGAGCTCAATTTTGGCTTTCTAAATTGAGGCTCCCCAAATTACTGTTGGAAGGATTAGCCATTATTATTTTCCTTCTGTTTAATCACAGTATTTTTCCTCAGTGATAACAGACATCCCAGATCTCCACGCTGTCCCAGAGGGGCCACCACTGTCACCCTGCAGCCCCCACACTGGGACTGACCCCACAGTGTGCCAGGGCTGCCATCACCCCCTGTCCACAGGCAGGGATGGGTGACACCAAGCAAGAGACTGAAAATCCTGGCCTTGGCAAGGGGCAGGGAGTCCTGCAAACCCCAGCTTCACTACAGACCCCAGCTTCACTACAGACCAACCCCAGCTTCACTACAGACCCCAGCTTCACTATACACCAACCTCAGCCTCACTACAGACCCCAGCTTCACTATAAACCAACCCCAGCTTCACTACAGACCCCAGATTCATTACAAACCAACCTCAGCCTCACTACAGACCCCAGCTTCACTACAAACCAACCCCAGCTTCACTACAGACCACAGCTTCACTATACACCAACCCCAGCCTCACTACAGACCCCAGATTCACTACAAACCAACCCCAGCTTCACTACCAACCCACCAGGAGCTCAGTGCTGGGGATGCCAAGGGCCCACAGGCCCAGCCTGCAGCACGAGTGACAAGGAGGTGGCTGTGACAGGACAGGGACAAGCCCATCCCCGTGGCCAGGGGCTGCTGACAGCAGCACTTCACCCTCTGAGAGTGCTCCAGCTGCTCAGGGAAAACCTCGGAGGGCTTTGATATGGGAGCAGCTCTGCTCTGCTGTCCCCCAGCCCTGAGCTGGAGCAGACCAGGAGAAGCATCCTGCATCTGCCCTCACAGCCTCCCCCACGCTCCATCCCACAACCCTTTATTTTATTTATGGGACAGCTATTTCCTCTCCGAGAGAAGTAGCCAGCAGTACGAAATGGCAGAAGGGTTTGAATGAAAACAAGGTGTTTGCTTGAATGGTGGAAGATCTGGGGTTTCCTCTGGGTGATGTGTGTGACATCCCAGCCCTCCCCTTCTCCCCAGCAGCAGCAGGATTGTCCCACAGGCACGTGCCAGGGGCTGCTTTGGCTCCTGGATGCTCTGAGGACTATTTGGAGGAAACCATTTGCCATCTACCAGAGTGTCTGCATTCAGGTCCTCATCTGAGTCACAGCTACCGACAACTGTGAATTTTTCCAGCCAGGCTGGGCCCCACGTTGCTGCCCTCCAGCGCTGTGGAAGTGATGATGGAAGGTTATTGCTGTACAGTGAGGTTTAGGGGGGGAAATCTGGATGATATTGATCACAGTCAGCAGCTGCTGTAACCAGGGCAGTAAACTTTCCTACCCCTGGACTTCTTTTGACATAAAGTAACTTCTGTCTTAAGATGAATCTTTCACAAGTCTGGCAAAGGTTATTTTTTATGGGATGGGGAAGCCCAGCTCCTCCCATGGCAGCAGGGCCCACAAAGGGGGCACCCAGCTGATGGGTGCCCTGGAAGTTGGATGTGTCTGGATGAGGCTGTGGTGGGTTGAGGCCCCAGGCCATGGGGCCACACCTGAGGACGCTCTGGCCACTGTGGTGGGGGGACTTGGGGCCCAGGTCCCTGCAGGACCCTGCAGGACCCTGCAGGCTTTGAAGCCAACTGGACAGGCAGGACACAGACAGCATTTCCCAGCTCTTGGTGCTGCCCCGGGCTGGGCTGAGAGCTCCCTGCGCCTCTGAATTTGCCCTGTCCCCACCTGGAGTGGCAGCAGATGCCTTTAGACAGGGGAAGGGCTCCGTGCGCTCCCTGCCCCCGCAGCCCTGAGCGCCGCTGGGCAGGGCAGGGCAGCGCCAGCCGCTGTCCCTCCCTCGCTCCCTGACATCCTTTCCTGACACACATCGGCTTCCTGCGCGCCTCTCGCACCACTTCCTACCCTGCCCTGCTTTCCACCATCCTGCGTGTCACTCAGTGTGTGGGGGAGGAAATAAAAAAGAAATTAAATGAGTGGCTTTTCCTTCTGTCCCTCCCGAGGAGCGGAGCGAGGCTCAGGCTGGGCGGGCAGTGCCCGTCCCACGGGAGTGTCCCCGCAGTGCCCTGGTGACACAGGAGTGTCCCCGCAGTGCCCGGTCGGTCCCACGGGAGTGTCCCCGCAGTGCCCTGGTGACACAGGAGTGTCCCCACAGTGCCCGGTCGGTCCCACAGGGGTGTCCCCGCAGTGCCCTGGTGACACAGGAGTGTCCCCGCAGTGCCCGGTCCCGCAGGAGCGTCCCTGGGTGGGTTCACACCCGGCTGGGAGGGGACAGGACACGCCCTGTGGTCACCCACGGCTTGACACCACAACTCACTTGTTCCCCCATTAACAGGCTCATTTCTGAGAGGGGCAGGTGCTCTGCCCTCCCTTCCAGCCCTGAGCTGCCGGGGCTGCCTGCTGCCACCCCTGTCCCCTAGTGGCACCAGTGGCACCAGTGACAGCAGTGACACCAGTGGCACCAGTGGCACCAGTGACAGGGGGCTGCCCTGGCCGCGGCCGCAGGATCACTCCCCCCTCTGCCCGCTGCAGGGCCGCTCTCCAAAACCACTTTCTGCCTCATCAGGAAAGCGGGAAAAGCGATCAATGGCTGCAGCCCTGGCTTTAGAAAGTGGATTAAGGGCAGTGAATAGGAACTGTCTCTCTAATGAAGTGCTATTACCAACAGGCTAATTGAGTAATGACATAATGCAGGCCCTTGAAGCCCTTTATAACGGGCCGTGACTCTGTGCCACAACACGCCGCCACTTCCTCGCCCTGCCCCGCTCCTCCTGCAGCACATCGCGGCAAAGGCGGCTCAAAGTGCAGCTCCGTCCTCCCGAGCAGCCACAGACAAAGTGTCGCCAGCATAACCCTGCGTGGAAAATGCGGGGGTGGAGGGAAACCCGGGCTAATTAGCTCGGGAGCCGCCAATCTCCTCCATGTGAAACGTGAGACTTTTTATTGGGAAAAGTAAAACAGGCCCAGCATTGCTCTTAGGGAGCCCAGTAAAACAGAAGGTGATCCATACATATGTATATGATGTTGGATTTAAAATACTTTCTGATGATTTTCTAGGCAGGTCTCCAGTAAGTTACAGCACAGGGTTGCTGTTGTGGGGCGGGCACGGGCTGGTGGTTCCCTGTGGAGGGGACAGCAGGCACTGCTGTGAGGGCTGGCGGCCCTTGTGCCAGTGCCCATCCCCAGGTGTCACTCTGGTTCTTCAGCCTTCTGATTGCTTTCATTTCTACTAGAGTTTTCTCACGAATTGTAAGATAAACCAAGAGTGATGTTGGGTAAATACATTCTTTCTAGGGGGAAGGACAAATTAATGGACTTCTGAGTTGACCACTGGGGTCAGAGGGGTGTTCCTCTCGTCCCCCAATCCTTGACCAAATCCGAAAAACTGTATAAGCTGAAATCCCCCAAATAAACTTCCCTTTTCATCTCACAACCTGACAGGTGAGTGTGGCTCTTTTCGTGTCCTCTTGCTACCCCCAGGTAAGGGAATTAACCACACCAGCTCTGTGGCAGGTGGCTGATGCTTTTCTGGGGCACGGGGGTGAGGTGGGCATCCCCTCTGTGCCCTGCTCTGGGGGCGGGCAGGGGGCACCCCCGGGGACAGGGGGAGCCTGGAAAGGTGAGAGCACACAGACCACCCCCATCCACAGGGAGACATCACCTTTATTTCAGTCCTGCATTCTCAGGGCCCTTCCCCAGGGCTGCCCCGCCCTTCCCTCCTGTATTTGCTGAGGTTTGTCTGCCCGGGAAGGCTCCCACCTCCCCACGCTATCAGTTCATCATCGGATTAAAGATTAATTTGAGATTATTGCTCATATCAATAGCCCAGAGGCAGAAAAACAATAGCTACACCTGCAGCTTGTTTGTGAGCCCCGCTGCTGATGGCGAGCTGTTAATGGACGGGGCTTTCAGGGGCTGCCTGTTGACAGCCTGAGCCCCGCACCGGCACCTGCTGCCCTTGTCCAGACAGAGAAAACCTCACACGCCTCCCGAGGCTCCCGCACCCCAGATATGGTGATGGGAAACCCACACTGTCCCTGCTGAGCCACCCCAGCTCCTGCCACAGAGCTCTGATCACTCCCTGCCCCAAACCAGGGGCAGCCGCCAGAGATTGGCCTCAATAAAATAACATCGGGGCCTTTCCCTGGATTCTGCCCGGGTTGGTTTGTTTGTTCAGCTTCCCCCAGCCAAGGTAAGAGCCAGAAGAAGAATTCGGCTGCTACACTTTGTGAGGGCTGAGCTTTGGCTGCCTCCTCTGAGGGCTGCACGTTTGGATACTGGAAATGCTCCTGCAGGGGCTCCGGGGGAGGCAGGAGATCACAGAATCATGAGAACATTTCTATCAGATGGGTTTGCAGGGACAGGAGAAGAAAGTGGAAAATTTTTTTGCTTTCTGCCGCTCTGGAGGTGGCCGGAGGCGTTCTGGGGGGCCCCAGAGCTCCTCTTCACCCTCACAGCACAAGGACCAGGTGTGTCTCGAGCCTGTCCTTGGGAGAGATGGGGACAGAGAGGGATGAAAAAGCAAAATTTGGGAACTGCGAGCCCCAAATGACTGAGGAGATGAAGCTTAGCCTTTGCTAAAGTGGCTGTAATCTTCCTACTTTCCTTCTCAGTGCCTCTGGGATGCTCCAGATGCTTTCAGAGACAGGACAGGATGAGTTCAAATGGTAGCACGGAAGCCTTAAAGCCCTTTTTAACCCCGTATCTCCACATGGCTGTGCCCCAGGGGGCTCCCACGGCGGGTGGGTTTCCCAACACCCTTAATTCCACATCGGGTCAGGAAGGGGGGAAAACACGAATCCTCTCAGGGAAGAAAAGGCACTTTGTGGTATCCCGGGAGTCTTTGAAGGGGCTCCAGGAGCTGAGGGGACGAACGTGCTGGTTTAAAGGTCCTGTGGCAATGAAGCAGCGGAGTTCAAACGCTCGGGGATCGCGGCAGCCCCGGAGCCGGCACCGGCCGCACCCCGGGCCGCGCCCGCCCGCCGGGCCCCGCTACCTGCCGGGCGCCTGATTGAATCGCGGCTTTTACGAGCGCTGACACCGTAATCTGTTACAGATGGTCACACAAGGTGGTCACCAAATGGTTCCTCGCTGATCGCCCCCCGCCCCCGCTCCCAGCACAGAGCTCAGCCCGCGCTGCCGGGCCCGCCAGGATTTACTGGGATTTCGGGTCCTGGGGCACTAAACTGAGAGGGGAAACTGCTGAGCTTTGGCCAGGACCCCCCAGGCTTGGCTGGGCAGCGCTGGATGTCCGGGTGGGCACAGGGCACCGAGGGCAGGGCAGCAAGGTGCTGCTGCTCTGCGGCTTCCCTACAGAAAATGGAACGAAAAGGAAATCGCCACTCATCCTCAGGCCCAGCTCCCGGGTGCATTTCCCTGTCACAGAGCCCCGAAGGTCTGCAGGGATGCAGAAAGGCCAGGCGGGATGAGCCCTGAGTGGAGCTGGACCCAAGGGTGTCCTGGCCATGGTCTTCGACCCTCTGCTCACCCCAGCACCCCTCAGGTGGAAAAAAGAAACACTTGCAGGAGTAAATTGAGCATCTGGTCAGAAAAGGATCCATCTGGACCCTACGAAGGTACAGCAGCTGGTGCAGAGCTGGGCAGGTCGGAGAGCCCAAGGGACATCACCTGAGCCGCCGTGTCCCCAGGGCACAGCGCGCCGGGCAGGGCAAGGGGCAGATGCAGCAGCAGCCCAAGTGCCAGTGGGCTGCGCTTTTGTGATTCAGAACAGGCAGCATTTCTTTTTTGCAGTGCTTTAAGGCTGCATTTGTGTTTGAATGCCAGCGGGATTTGTCAGTGGAGCCCAGGCTGCTCTCCGCCCGGTTTGTACCTTCCCTCTGAAAGCCTGGCGGTCCCGGCCAGGCCCGGACAAAGCCAGAACACAACCGAGAGCGGCAAAGCTCGCCGAGGAGGAGGTTTCTCACAGCTCTCACCGCCGGCCTGACCGATATTAGTTGAAGCCCATTGAGAGGCAGCTGGCAGGGGTCCCCGGTGGGTGCCAGTGCGGGAAGGAGCGAGATCCTGAGTGACAAGGAAAGGGTCGGGGTCCCCGTGCGGTGACAGCCCTGGCACCCGTGGGCGGGGGCAAGGCACAGCCGGGGCAGGGCCCTGATGGGCTCTCGGGGCTGCCGGGGCTGCTGCTCCCAGCGCACCCACTGCTCCATCCTCCTTTCCAGCTCCTGCAGGTGGTCCCTTCTCAAAATTAGTCTCTCTTTTTTTTTTTTTTTTTTCTTTTTTAACTATTTAGCTGCGTTTTTGCGGCTCCAGGATTTTATGGATGGAAAGCTGAAAGTAATTAGTGCCCCTCCCCCGCTTCCTGTTGGGAAAAGGAAGAAAAGCACACACAAGAGCAAACCCAAAATTTCCTGTCCTGCTTAATAATCGAGTAATGAGTCCAACTCGGCTGGGAAAGTCAGTTTATACCGGGTGAGCTCTTAATTAAAGAAGGGCCGAGCAGCAGCTCTGCTGTCTTTTACAGCCACACACATCTTCCTGCTCCAAACAGCCCCTGCGAGAGGCGCGGGGAGCCCGCGGGCTGCAGAGGGATCAGAGGGATGAGAGATCCTTTTATTCCCTGGCTGGAAGCAATGTCCAGGAGATGGCACCGAGGGAATGCAGAGAGGATAAAATTCCAGCCCCTGGGGCAGGGGGGAGGCGGGCAGTGAGCCTGGAGGCAGGCTCTGAAGCCCCCCAAATTTGGAGGGGGCTGGGAAGGTGCAAGGCAGGTGGTTTGGGGCATTGGGAGTTTCATTGTGGGAACCCTGGAGGAAAATCCTGGGGTACCCCACAGCACCTGCCCCTCGGTGTCCCCCAGGCTGGGGACAGTCCCTTCTGCCCCTCAGTGTCCCCCGGGAACAGCCCCTGGTGCCCCTCGGTGCCCCCCAAACCAGGGACAGCCCCTCCTGCGGTGACATCGGGATGTGTCAGCTCTGCTGTCACACCACCCACATCGGGTCACCCTCCCTGGAGCTGGGGGGTCCCTGGGGGGGCTCAGGGTCCCACCGAGAGCCAGAGGCAGCTCTGTCACCCCAGAGGGCCAGAGCCCTGTGCTACAGCAGGGACCTGCTCCCCAGGGAGGGCTCAGGGGCACGGGTGAGACCCAGCAGCTCCGTGGGGACACCAGCACCCGCCCGGGCATGCCGGGAGGGACGTGGGACGTTCCTGAGCTTTTCCACATGGAACTGGGACACCCACAGCACCCCCAGCCAGCCCCACGGTGCAGCTGCCCCAGCCCGATTTTTCCTCTCCCGAGAGGCAACTGCTCCACATTCCCCCCGGCAAATGCCCCTTCCCAGTCACCTGCAGCCTGAGCACCAGGTGGGAGGGGAGCTGAGCACAGCACCCTCCCCTTACAGCTGCACATTCACCCCAAGCACTCACAAAACCCGATTATAAATTAACGCTTTTATTGAATATCAATAAATTGTATATCATTATATAAAAAGTTTCATCAGTACAAAATCGTGGCACAAAAAAAAAATATATAAATACCAGTGTACCTTTGAAATGTAAACATCCTCTTTGTAATGATTCCATGAAAACAATGTCCAAAGAAAGATGCATTCAGGAGGCACCTGTCAATGCCCATAAATAGGGCTTTTGGCACACACCTGTCGATGGACAGCCCTGGGACAGGCCACCATTGTATCAGCTGACAAGTGCCTGCTATTAGTCACAGTTCTCTTGAAAAGCAGTTGTTAAGAGTCATATTAACAGGTGCTTGAGTGCATAGCTGCTCTGTAAACAGGGCTGGGGTTTGAAATGGCTACCCCCGCCTTTCATGGACACTGTTAATCTCGCAGGCATTGCAAATTGTCATTGTGCTGGGGAGAAGCAGCTGCTTCACAACTACTGGGATACTGTATTATTGCATAGTTACACCTTCTACAGGCGGGTTATATACACTCGGGGTATGGGGGGGCGGGGAGTGTCTTGTCCTTCATTAAAAAAAAAATACTGGTTCTTAAAAGTTACCAAGTGGTTATGGTGTTACCAAAAAAAAAAAAAAAAAAAAAAAAAAAAATCAACCAAATCCAACCCAAACCCCCCGAGCTACATGGCGGCAGTGTTAAATACCGGCGCGGGGCCGGGGGTGCAGGTCCAGCCCTGCAAGGTGCCGAGTGCCTCTGGCAAGGGGGGCACCTGCCCGGGGGCTGGGGCAGGACTGTGACCCCCGAATCTCACACCTCCAGCACCGAGTCCAGGCCTGCACCCCAGACGGCAGGATGGGAGGAGTGGTCACAGCACCAAGCCTGTGTGAGCTCAAGGAGAGTGTTTGGACAATGTTCTCAGGCACAGGGTGGGGGTCTCGGGGTGTCCTGCACAGGGCCAGGAATTGGGCTCGATGATCCTGATGGTCCCTTCCAGCCCAGCAAACTCTGATCGGGCTCTTGCATTGCACTGGAGGCACTGAGTGAGGAGTGTGGGGGTCCCAGGGGCCAGAGGAGCAGCGTCCAGCCCGGTGCACTCTGCAGTGGCCATGGAGGAAACTAACTCCTACAGAAACTAGTTATAATGTGGGTATTTGTGAGCAGAGAGGCCCGGGCGGTGCAGTCCTCAGCGAGAGCCGGAGCAGCCCGTCTCCTCGTGCTTGTGGAGCAGCGACATGCGGGAGAAAGTCCGGGAGCAGGTTTTGCACTGGTACTTCTTTACATCTGAATGGGTCTGCAGGTGGGCGCGGAGATTAGAGCGGTCAGCAAAGGCCCGGTTGCAGTGTGTACAGGAAAAGGGCTTTTCACCTATGGGACAAAGAGAAACGCTCCCAATTAACCAGTGCATCAACACATGGGGAATATCAAAGAAGGAGCCATTCATTAGCCAAAGTTTGCGCGGAGCACAGTGAAAAGAAGTGCTGGCTGTTATTGTTCGGGGTACGTACAGCATCGCTCGGGGGAGAACTGCCAGCTCGGGAATTGTCTGCTGCTCCCAGAAAAACCTTCCCTACGAACCACGGGAAATTAACGCTGGAAACATCTGCAGGCAGCACGGCAGCGGCACACACAAACCAAGACACGACACTCGTCTCCTGCGCGGAGCCAAGCGAGGAGCTCGCAGCGAGGCAGGAAAGCCGAGAGCTGTGTGTTAATTATATCATAGCAGGCAGCGGCTGCGAGGCGCCAGCCCAGGGTGAGTGGAGCTATTTCCTCTGCCGAGCCCTGCGCTCCCCCCTTCTCCTGCCCGGCCCGCATTGAAAAGCCTGGCCAGGGTGAATTCCTCCCAGAAAGACTCTTTTGGAGGAAACAAATGCGTATGCTCAATTTGGAAAGCACAATTAAGTCTACCCGGCTTCCTTCAGCCATCATCTTTAGTACGTTAAGAGGGTGTGAAATCAGTGCCAAGTCACAATTACACCGTCCCACAGCCCCACAAAGGATGCTCGGGAGATGCTTTGTCGGGGCGGCCGCGGCAGCGGGGTGGGCTGGCAGCTGCGCCCCCGGCCCCGCGCCAACAGGTGCCTGCAGCACCTGCCCGAGGGCCGAGGGGGCTCATCCCGGGCCTAGAGCCGGGCACATCCCGGACCTGGAGCCGGGCACATCCCGGACCTGGAGCCGGGCTTTACCGGGCTCATCCC
>JANPWX010000390.1:94642-106557 GCA_024734555.1 Trochalopteron elliotii
GCAGCTCCTGGGGCCGTGTGGAGCTCCCTCCACACATCCCAGCCTTGCCTCTCCCTGGCACTTGCCTAACGAAGCTTCCTGAGGGCAGCTGCATCTCCCAGAAGATGTGTGATGCTGCTGAGGTACATTTTGGCACTCGAATTAGGCCTTCTGGCTCCTTTTGCATCCTGCTAGCTCTGGAGCAGGATAACTCCTCAAGTTCCAAACTAGATCATTCTTTTTGTTTGTTCCTGGTGTTGAAAAGCACGTCAGGTGAATGCTGAAGTGCCTTTTCTACAAGTGTTTTATGATCTGTTGTGGATACTGGAAGTACCAGAGAGCATTATAAAAGTCAGGCTCCGGGTAACTATAATATTCTTGCAGGAAATCTTGCCTCACACTGTGATGCTTCTGGAGCTGACGTGTTTCTGGTGCATATAGAACAAGGCTGTGAGCTGTCCTGCTGTCTGGCATCTCTGATTACAGACCTCTAAGCTTGTTTGCTGCATCTTTGGCTTTCAACAGAAGCTTAAAGGTTCCATACACGGTTAAGTAGTTTAGATGTGGTGATTTGAACTGACAGCTCCTTAAAGTTGTTTTCTGGAAGATGACTCTGGGTTACAAGCGTTTAGTGCACGTTGTTAACTGTGCTGTAGAATGTTTTTAAGGGAAGAGATTCACCTTTCCAGTATTTGTTTAGAAACAGGAGCTAATGTGAGCACGGTGATAATTGATACACTGCCAGGGAGACTGGGAGAAAAGCAGGAGGTGACTCTTGCTGTACCTGGTTTGGCTCTGAAGTCAGAGGGAATTAGGCCTTTTAGCACGGTCATTACTGTGGTATCTCAGCAGCAACTGAGCTGGGCTGCAAATGTCCCTGTTTGTTATTTGTGAAGGCTGTTCTGTGATTCCTCCTGCACATCATGGAATGTGGTTGTGTCTGTCCAAGACTGTAAGGACTTTTCTCTTTTTACAGTTGCTCATGTTCCCCTGGAAAAGCTTTTCTGTGGCTCTGACCCTGGGCTGGGCTGTGAGCAGGGATTTGCAGGCACAGCAGTGCCCGGGGTGGGGCAATCCCCATCGCTCCTGATTGCTCCCCTCCTGCCGCTGCTTTCCCTGTCACACTGCCTCTGGCAGCTCGGCATTGCGGGGATCTGTTGCCTTTTTGGAACCAGCTGCTTTGCTGCCCTGACCTCTGGAGAGGAAAGGATCTGCTCCCCTGAGGAGTTTCTGGAGGGGTCAGCACTGCCTCGCCCGGGGGCAGGGGGTGCTGCCGTTTGTGGGGCACACTGCCCAGGCTCTGGCAGGCACAGGCAGAACGATCCTGCCCTCTGGCCGTGCTGCCAGAGCCCTCCGGAGAGCCGGGTTGGTGTTTCCTTACCCCGAGAACAGCAGGGTCGGGGCTTTGGTCGCTGCTGCCCCGTCCTCTCCCTGCTGGCAGCAGCAGCTCCGGCTCGTGGCAGAGCAGAGGGGCTGGGAAAGTCATCTGGACACCCAGCACCTTCCTGGGCCAGGCACGGGCTGCCAGTGAATGTGAAAAGGCTTTGTGCAGAAAAAAGGTGGACAGGTGGAAATGTTCCAGATAAAAATAAAACAACCTGGTCTGTTTGTTTTTTTTTTTTTTTTTTTTTTTTTTTGTTCCCCTTGGCATTAAGAAGAAATTTCTCTTCCAGCATTCAGAGTCTGTGAGGCACTGAAGTCATTTTGCAGAGAACTTTATATGAGGTTAGAGATGGTTTTAATTATTGATATTTCTTATTGATGAGGTCTTTTCTGAGTGCTGCAGATCCTGAATGTGAGTGATGGTGATTCTGGAGCTTCTGCTCAGGCTGGGCTTTATCATACACAGCTCCTGCTTTGAGATGAGGATGTGAAATACCTTCTGACTTGGATAATAGCTCCCATTTGTTTTTCCTGTCTTATCTGGGCTTTGAGGTAATTCTGCACCATGCAGGTCTCTGCACTGAAGGCAGTGTCAGAGTTCCAGTGGCTGGAAGTGGTGCAGAAGCAGCCCTGGCAACTTGTGTGTGGCAGCTGCTTTTGCTGTTGTGGGTGTGGGGCTGTCATGCTTCCTGCTTTAGAAATCATTCTCATGATAGTCATACTGTTCTGAGATTTTTCATCATCAACATGCTTTAAAAAAAGAAAAAAGAAAAATCAACCCACAACTGCTCATCAAGCCCTTAGAGAAAAAGGCTGCTTTCTCCCAAAGTGAGTAAAATCTGCTCTGTAGCTTTGTGTCAGGGTGCCTGGATGTAACTGCCTCACCTGGAATTTCACAGGCAGCTCTCTAAAGCGTGGCCAGTCGTGGTGAGCTGCCTGAGGGAGCAGCCTGTGTGTGACTCCAGCACTGCACGTGTGCAAACCCCAAACACACAGAGGAGCTGCTGAGGAGGAGACGTGCTGCCATCCAGCAAGTCTGAGGAGGAACAGCCTGGTTACAGCTCAGGGCACCTCTGCTGACTGGTACATCCCTGGTGAACCTTCCACAGGGCAGCCTGGGATAGAGAGGAGACCTCCTCCTCCTCCTCTTCCTCCTCCTCCTCTTCCTCCTCCTCCTCTTCCTCCTCCTCCTCTTCCTCCTCTCCTGTGTGCCACCGTGAGCCTGGGTGTGCCCAGGGAGGAGGGGCTGTAGGGATTTACTGGCCATGGCCCTGTCTGGGGGTGCCCACAGAGGAGGGGCTGTGGGGATTTTCTGGCCACAACGTGCATGGGCTGACTCAGTGGCAGAGGCAGAAGGGGACAGGACAGCCCCTGCCCCATCTCCTGTTCCAAGTGTGTTTCCCCAGCCCAGGGTCAGCCCTTGTGTCTGGAGGGGTCAGCTCAGCCCTGCTGTGAAACCTCCCCCGGAGCTCAGTTACCCTTGGGAGGTGCTGCTGAAGGCTCATTTTTCTGTCCTGGGGTGTGCACTGAGGGGACAACGCCATCTCCAGCTCTTTTGGCTTTGCATTGTGTTCCTGGCCCTAAAACTGCCAACGTCTGTAGCATTGTTTCCCGTGGCATTAATTGAGATGTGCTCTCAGAGCTGTTCCCAGCCTGCTCTATGTGCTGGCTTTGGGCCACCTCGGCAGAAATCAGTGGGCTGTGTGCATATGTTCTGCTTCTCCTTTTTTGGGGAGAGTGGGGGAGAGGGGCTTAGTTCCCCACACACTGCCTCTCACTCCTGGAGAGCAGCTACTCCTGCACCTTCTGCTGTGACCAAATTCTCTCATTCTCCAGACCCCAATGACAGCAGCTGCTCTGAGGGATAGTTCCAATGGCAGGAACAAGGAGGAGCATGTCTGGTTTGTGCTCTGCTGTGAAGTCCTGTGCAGGGGCCAGGGATGGCACTCTGGGCTGGTCACTGCTCTGTGCTGGGGCACACAGCACAGTGACACTGGCCTGGGGCAGTAAGATCAGCTCAGGAGCTGGGAGGAGATTTATGGACAGCTGCTGCAGCAAACCCAGGGGGGAGCAAGGCTGCAGCTAAAGGGAGGAAGGGTGGGAAGCTCAGTTTAAGGAGTGAGGTGAAGCCTGGTGGCAGAGGAGTGTCCTGACACAGGAATGGTGTTTCCTGCTATACAGATTGTTACAGACACTCCCTCCATGTAGACGAGCTGACATTTTGGGTCTTGTGTTGAGAAGGACATGAGGAAACTTTGTTCCTTGTTTCAGGGGATGTTTCCTCCAGTGTCTCCCCAAGAAGTGCTGGAGGCTGTGGTGTCCCCCAGCAGCAAAGGGACAGGCTCCAGGTGCTGCTCCAGGACAGAGCAGGGGATGCTATCAGACTCTGTCACCCACTCCAGGTGCTCCAGTGGAGAATTTCAGCCTGAGAACACAAAACCTCTTCATGTAAATCAGTGACAGAAATGAGACTTAGCCTGGGTGAGCACTGGAGGGTGGAAGAGCCTGTCTGGTCTGTGTGTGGTCCTTGTCCTACCAGGGAGAGCTTTGCATCTCCAGGGATCAGACTTGAAAGGTCAGTCTCAGAAATCCCTTTTTTTCCCTTTCTTACTCCTGCATTTCAGCATTCAGGTAGAGAAGTACTGAGTCATCTGAAATGTGTTCTCTCCTCTGTGGATCATGGCTGGGCTCTGGGAGAGTCTGCCACGTGGAGCCTTCCAAACCTCCCCTCACTTGGACTCCTCTAGGACTTGTGCCTCCTTCAGGAATCAAGGTCTGATTCACTTTCCATTGTGACTCCTAAAGTCTTGGACTACTTAGAGGCATATCAAAAATTAAAATAATCTCTTTTGACAGCATCGAAGCCTGTGGTGTTTGAATCTTTGATATGAAGATTTCTCCTGCCTGGAGAATAGCTCATTTTTAATGCTGGGAAATAGAGCATGATAACTGTGCTGCTGTCTATACTACAGTGAGCATTATGTGCTGCTTAATAAAATGATGCTCCTGTCCAAGAGCTTTCCTTCATGATGAAGGAAGGTGCAGTATTCAGATGTTGGTAACTCACACCAAAAACTTTTTGCACAGATTTGTCTTTAGATTTTGTCTTTAGAATTTGTCTTTAGATTTGTCTGTAGATTTTCTGCCTGCAGCTGGAGTTAAATTCTTTCCCCCTGGTCTAATGCTCACAGCTTAAAATACAACCTGTTAAATGTTGCAATGGTCCAGATACCTCTGGGACCTATTGCCTGTCTGGTCCTGCCCTGCAGGGGGTTTGCAGTACAATGAGAAGCTGAGGAAGAATTTTTGAGATGTGCTGAAACACTGTGAGGTCTATAAACAAGATTTGAGGGAAAGAAAGATGGGAGACCCTAGGAAGCAACACAGAGCTGCAGAAGTGAAAAACCTACAGGATTTTGGCACCAAGAACTCTGTCTGCTAGGCAGGATCAAGCAGAAATGCTCCTGGTGTTGTTCAAACCCAGGTATAATCTCTGGATTTGCCTCCTGGCTGCTCCTGAGTCTGTATGTCAGGGCAGGTTGCAGGAATCTTCTGGTGTGTTTCAGTGCATGATGCAAAAAACCCTTTTTTCCCTTTATTGTACTTTCTGCTTTTCAACAGGCTCAAAGCCTGTTGGCAAAATGACTTTTACTGAGCACAAGTCGGATGCTCACATGTCTTTGGAGTGAATGTGGATTTGACACTGATTTGATTCTGCTTTTTCTGCCTGCAGCTTATCACTCAGGCTCTCCAGTGAAGGACATTATTTCCTTGGTGGAATATTTTCCATATGACCAAATACTGGCCAGGGGGTGTGATTTTTGTGTCAGTGCTTGGCACTGCGGGTTCCTGCTCAGAAATCAGATGGACATGTGAGAAGCAGTCCTAAAAACAAGCCCTGCCTTGTTCAGAGTGACAGGGTGAAATGAACTGACAGGGTGTTTTTATTTCCATGGCACTTAGAATTTGTCCTTTTTTTTCCCCAACAAAGCTTGAAGTCACAAGGAGATTCATTCACTGTCAGCAGACACCTTCCCTGTCAAACTGAAAGTCACGTCCCAGTTTCTCCATTTGCACTCCCTGGGACGTGGTGCTTGTGGAAAGCTCCAGCTCAGTGCAGGAGGGTCAGATCCCTCCCTCCTCCCGAGGGGCAGGGGCTGTCCCTGGGGCACTGACAGAGCTCTGCCCCACAGGGACCTTCCTGAGGGGAGCCTGATTTCCACTTGTGCTTGGCCAAGAGCTCCCCTGCTGCCAGCCAGCAGCGGGGCTTCTGAGTGGGGTTGTGACCAGGGAAAACCTCACTTGGGCTTCTGAGTGGGGNGGGCTTCTGAGTGGGGTTGTGACCAGGGAAAACCTCACTTGGGCTTCTGAGTGGGGTTGTGACCAGGGAAAACCTCACTTGGGTTTCTGAGTGGGGTTGTGACCAGGGAAAATGTTTATTTGCAAACCTGGGACCCCAAGCTGCTCTGGGGACATGGAGGCATTGTTTTGTCGTCACGGCTTCACTCCAAAAGCAAAGCCTGGCTCCCCAACCTGGCTGGTTTGTGCTGGGGAGCATTGGCTGCTTGTGATTAAACCTGATCTGTGCAGCAGGGAGAGGAACTGGGGGACAGAATTAATGCTGGATAAAGCCACGGGTGGGGAAGGCTCATTTAAAACTGTCAAGCCCTGGAGTAAAGAAATGTGGGAAAGCAATTACACCAGTGCCAAGAAGCAGAATGAGTAGGAAGATAAGGGGAGAAAGTTATTGACCTGACAGTGCTTCAGAGAAGAGGAGGAAAAATTGGCTTAAAAATTGAGCCTGATAATGGTCTCTGATTACTATACACAAAAGTGACTGTTCCTTAAAAATACTAGTTTTATAGTCTAATGCAGAAAAGCTAGGTAGCAGCAAAGAGAGTCGATAGATTTCAAAGGGAATATTAATTGGGAACAATTTGAAAGTCTAGCTAAAGATCTATTTAAATTGATGCATTTTTAATGGAAATTTACCTTCCATAACTTGGAAATAAAATAACTTGATGAGACTCTAAGTCTGTATGTGTTCAAAGTAGACTTTGAGCATTAGAAAAGAATAAACCAAAAATCAAAGGAATTCACTCCAGAATATGAGGCGTGCAGCTACTCTCAGGGCTGGGAAATGCAGAGCTGGGAGACAGTGAAGGGTTAAACCCTGGCCAGCTGGACTTTAGGAGACAGGCAGCATTCCCAGCAGAGCGGACAAGTGGGAAGTGAGAAGTCAGAAAATGCAGGCACTGGGAATTGTGGGTGGCACTGAAAAGCCAAATCCACCAACAGAAATACATAGATTTAATAGATATTTCCATTCCAGTCACAAGCACAAATTGTGAGGGGGGAAGTGCATCTCAAGAGCAACATATGTGTTACCTCATGCCTCCAGCTCCGTGTACAGGCATGGGAGTAGTGTCTATTTAACTTCAAGCTGAAAGTTGGGTGTGCAGATGGCAGGAAGTTGGGTAACAGCATGTGTGGCTGGGATCTGTCCTACGTGAATGCCATCACCCAGCATTGTTTCTTGCCAAATGTCACCCCTCAGATCTGTCCCTGACCCACGTGCAAAGGTGCTGAGCTGCCTCTTCAGTGCTCAGGAAATTGTGTGTGTGTGACCTTAGCTGGGCTAGGTGAGAATCTGGTGTCTCATCTATGAAATCAGATGAGAACACGAAGCAGTGGGAGAAATCTGGGTTGATAAAAGCAGCCAGTGGGCTTAAATCTCATCAGACAAATGTGGGGATTCTCCCTTCCCTTTAATGTCAGACACAGGAAGCAATGGACACAGACACCTGTGAGTCACTGCAGAGTGAGGCACATCACACTGATGGGTCAGATTAGCAGGTACAAAATGTGCCTGGGAGACACTAAAGGAGGAAATGTGACTGGCGTGCTGAAAAACTCCCTGCATGCAGATTTCAGAGCCCTGCACAGACAGGTAATGAGCAGAACCTCCCACCACACTGTGGGAAATAAATACAATTAATGCTGTTTGCAGGTGGGGAGCAGAGGCCTGGGGAGGTGACATGATCCGTGAAAAGGGAGTGCACTAGAACTGGAAGCAATGTTTTCCAGATTAATTTCATTAGTGTGATGTACTGTGACTGCCTTGGTGCACCCCAGCCAAATAACCAGAGGGGGCTGTGGGGGGAGGAGGCTTTACAGAGAACCTCACTCTACATTCAGGCAATTTTTTTTCCAAATCTTCCTCTGTGCCTATTTATGGTGATCATTTTTGTCTTAATAAATCTGACCAAGCCCATCTTTCAATCTGCTGTGATTGAGGTCAGATGTTAGGAGAATGCTTTTAGGGAAATATTTTTGCCCTCATTGATTGTGTTGAGCTCTGTCTGTTCTAAAGCTGAGGACACTGCTTTATTAATGCAATTGAAATCAGTGCTTTGAGCCTCTGCTGCCTGTTAGCTCTCTAGAATGAAATGCTCTTGTGGTCTGAGTGGGAGCCAAGAGTGGTGCTGTGCAATGTTTTAGCTGCAGCTGCCTTGGAGACCCCTCAAACTTGGGATCATCACAGCTTTTCTGCCAAGCGGGGACAATGACACTTTGCTGATGCCCTGCTCACACAGGCAGTGGGCTGGGAGGTGACTCACAGAGTCTCTGCTGTGTTTGGGCCTTTGGGCCTCTCTGCAAGGGGCAAACCATGTGAGCAGAGCCCAAAGCCCCCCTCAGTCCCACCCTGTGTTTGCTCAGCACAGACCTTCACTTTGGCTGCAGCACAGGAACAGTCTGTGAGCAGGTGAGGGATGGTTCAGGATGGATTGTTTGGTCTCACACGGCCTTTCCTGCCCAAACAAGGTGCTGGCAGAGGAGTGAGCCCTCCTGGGGGTCCCACCTGAAGCCTCTCCATCACCTCAGGGGCGTCTGGGCTGCAGCTGTGCACGAGGAATATCAAACAAGGCAGAAGTGAATCCTTACAAGGATGCTGGGCAGGATTCCCCCTTTGGTTCTGACGCTGGACCTGACTGGCCAAGTGAGTGAGGCCATCAGACCTTCCTGCCCCTCATGTGGCTGCTTGGTGCTGCCCCTCTGCTCCCAACGGAGCTGACTCTGAGCTCTGCCCTCCCTGCAGCTGCCAGCGCTGCCCTCAGGCTGGAGAGAGCCTTTGTGTGTGCCCTGAGCCTCCTGTGCCTGCAGATCCCCTCGTGCTGGGCACAGCTCTTTGGGTGCTTCCCGGGTCATTAATCCAGGTGAGTATGGAGATAATTTCCTCCCAATTGTCTCTGTGCTCCCATGAATACACCCACGGGCTAACGTTTCATTTGGCTGGAGGCTGAGGCTCATTTCAGCCCCTGGGCGATGCTGGGCACAGCTGCCTCGAGGTGCTGTGCCCTTCCCAGGCTGGCAGTGCCACCCTTTCATGGGGCTGGGCTGTTTCTGGTCACCCTCACACTCATGGCTGTGTCTCCTTTTGCACAGAGGTTTGGATTTCTGTCTGGAGATGTGCTGCAGTGCCCTGCCAGGCCCTTCCCCTGCCCTCCTGCTGCTCCTGCACCTCCTGCTCCCAGGTGGGCTCCAGTCCCTGCTTGGGAAGGGGACAGGTATGGCACACCGTGAAGGGCAGGGCTGCCCCCAGAGTCTCCACCCTCCCTGGCCAGCACAAGGTGATTATTTCAGCCTTTCTCTTTCATGGATTATTTTGATAACGTGGGGGTTTTTTTTTGAGCACAATATCCTTAAAGGTGTTTTACCACTTGAGCCCTGGATCCCTGCTCCCTGTCACTTTGTTTTTGCCTTTCCTGGCTTGATTACTGAGAGCAATTTGCAGTGCACGGCGCTTTATTCATCAAGAACAAACCAGGGATGCAAGAGAGAAAAGTAACCCCACCCTCTTTGTAGGAGACAAATGTGCTTCCAAATCTCTCCTTTGCACACCTGTGCTGTCATTGATTCATGTCTCAGCTCTGTCATTTACATACAAATGACCGAGCATGAGCGTGTTCTCACTCTGTATCTGTCACTGCTCCTTAATGAAAGAGCTGAACGTCTCTCTTTCAGTGTCTGATAATGGTTCCATTCCCATTTGTGTGTTGCAGGCTGATTTTCTGGTTAGACTACGATAAATAAAAATTAAACATTCAGAACAGATCTCTAGCTAGTGACGTTAACATGTTTTGGAAATTTAAATTACTCCTCGTAACACAGGTGCACTTACAAATTCTTGCAGTAGGTGCCTTCCAGCACAGGGGCAGAGCACAGGGCAGGAGGTCCAAACTCGGGCAGATTTCAGTGCTTCTCAAAGCCTCATTTCTATTCTCTGACACTGCCAGGGTTTGCTGCCAGCATTCACTGGGGTGCTCCCACAAAGGGCCGTGTCTGGTGGTGAGCTGCTGGTTTCTCAAAGGTGGAGGATACGAGTTTCAGGTTTCTGCCACCATCTGGGGTTCAGAAATGCTGTGCCAAGGCTGGGCAGGGACACCACAGGCACCTCTGACAGAGCAGCTGGGCTGCAGTGTCCCCTCCTCACCAGAGCAGCAGTGACATCTCATCCCCAGGAGCAGCTGGGGAGCAGGAGGGTCTGGCACGTGCACACCCGTGTGTGCCTGTGCATCTCTTCCCCCTGCCAGCTTTCCTTGGCTGAAGAAGAGTCCAGACACACATTTTGAAGAGCCGCAGTAATTTGATTTTGTTTGTTTCCGTTTTCAAGCTCTTTGTAAGATAAAGAGTCCATGCACTTCATTGCAGAGGTGGGATTTGGAATGCTTGCTCCTAGATCTGGAACCTGGCATTGTCAAAGGAGATGTTCCAGCTGCTGGAAGGAAGAAGAAGAGCTTAGGAAGCAAAATTAGATGTTTGAGATAACAAGGACTACACCAGCATCTCTAAGATTCACAGCAAAGAATGATGCTTCAGGTCAGTTTTTGTTACTAGAAGACAATCTGTTGGTTAATTCCCAGGTCAAAAGGACTCCTTTGAAGACTCTGTGCCTTGACCACTGCCATAAAAAGCAACGTTGGAAGTGTGGTGGGACTGGGCTTGAGCACAGCTCTCCACGTGCTCAGACTTAAGAAGGAAAAGCTGTTCCATGGACAGCCAAGAGTGTGGAGTCTGTTTTCCTGCAGGTTTGGTTTCCTGTCCCACCACCTCCATAACCCCTGGCTCCTCCATCTCTTCTGGGAAAACTCTTGCAGACAAGAAGGGAAGCAGCAAACTGGAGTCTGTGTCTGCTACTTGGCATCTCCACTGAACTTCCTCACCTCCTCAGACAGCTCTCCTGTGTCCTTCCCTGCTGCACAAACCCAGCAGGAACTAAATTATCTCAAAGATTCAGGCAGATCCAAAGCTGGGTGAGAATGGCTGGTGGGTGCAGTGCTGTGGGGAGGGGTGGTGTTGTTGGGGACACACTGAGATGGAGGTCACTGTCCCAAGGAAAGCTGTGCTAAAGTGATAATGGTGCAAAGGTGCCCACAGAGTTTAGTGACTGTTGGCAGCGTGGTGTGGAGTGGAAAATGCTGCTGCTCCTGCCTGAGCTCATGACTCTGCTGAGAACTCCCTGTCCCCTGGGGTGACACTGAACATCTTCCCTCAGGTCCCCTCCAGGTGAGAGGGAGAAAATGGGCTCATTCCCTGGGGCATGTTGGGATTTTTGGGTTAACTCTGGCCATGTGGGGAGGCTGCACAATGGGGCCTCAGACTTGGCTGAGGCCTTTTGTGTTCCTGGAACACAAACAACAACTAACTTTCATTTTATAACAATCTCAGTGTGTATCTGTTTACATAGCTGCTGAGTCCATAAATGGTTCTCATGAAGCCTCTTTCACACATGTAGGGACACAAGGCTATTGCTGTGCATTTCTCCAGCTTTGGATTTCCTTTCTGAAGCAAATTCAGGCACCTGGATCCAAGCTGACCAGCAGTCCTGGCAGTATTTAGAGAAGTAATAATTAATATTAGGATTTTTGATATCGTTCCCATTCCTTACTGGCAACCAGGGGAAAGCTCTTGGTGTGGAGGATATTAACAGAATTAAGTGATGGCTGTGACTCGTGTTTTGCCAAGCACAGACAGGTCAAATGCCTTGGGTGGAAAACAAAACCCAGCTCTGGCTGGCAGCAGACTCAGTGTGAGGATCCTCATGTCCTCGTCTCCACTGTCACTCTGAGCGTGTCCTTGGAGCCCCTCCGAGCCCAGCCGGGTCTGCAGGGACAGGTGAGTGCGGGACCAGCCTGTCGCCCTCGGGGCACAGCAGAGGGGTGGCCAAGCAGAGCCCAAAACGAGCCCGGGAATGCCGAGGCCACGGAGCGCCCAGAGCGCGGCTTTGGAATCTCCTCCCCGTGCCTCAGTTTCCCTGACTGTGAAAACCGCGGCTCCAAGGGCGGTCAGTGGGGAGCGGGGCCGGGGGGGACCGGGCAGAGGGGCGGCGGTGGAGAGGCTGGTGACCCTCGGGGTGCCCAGGGAGCGGGCAGGGAGGGACGGGAGGGACAGAGCGAGGTGCGGGAGGGACAGAGCTGGCAGGGAGGGACACGGCGCGGTTCGGGAGGGACGGCCGGGGCCCGGCGGAGCTGTCCGTCGCCGGCGGTGCTGAG
>JANPWX010000390.1:106842-139345 GCA_024734555.1 Trochalopteron elliotii
GGGGGGACGCCGTGCCCCGAGCATCCCCCGCGCCCGGGTGTGGGCAGGACACGGGTCCCCGCGGGTGTCCCCGGGGCTGCGGGGACGCTCCGGGGGCTCGGGGGACCCGGGAGCGGCAGTGGCGGTCCGGGCTGTGAGCTCTGCTCCCCGCCAGACCTGCCCTGGTCACCGGTGGTGTGTGTGTGTGAGTGAGCGACGGTGACAGGCTCTGGGGGGTGAGTGGGGTCGAACTCCCCTAAAACGGGCTTGCAGGAGTCCCGGGTGGGTAACTGGGGCAGAAAGCAGATTTTACTGTCTGTAGCCGGTGGGGATGGGCAGCCCTGGCACAGAACTCTGTGATTTCGGGTCGGGGTCCCAGGGCTGCCTGTCCTCACAAGTGCTGTCTGTCCCTCAGATCCTGAGCACTCCTCAGCTGTGTGCTTTTGCTATTCTGTGACATCCTAAACCCTGCACTCTTTGCTAGGTAGGCAACAGTGTCTGAGCTCCCCTGCACTGGGAATTGCATTTATTGATTCCTGCCTTTGACTATTGAAAGAGTCTGGAGGTCAGGAGAGTTTCCAGGCTCATCAGGTTCCCTCCTCCTCTCCAAGGCAGACGATGGCTTAGCGGCACGTTTGTTGAAGAAAAACAACTGTTAGAGTCTAGAGGAGAAAAGGGCAAAACTGACACTCACACAAAATGAAATGCATTTTTCATGTAGACAGAGTGGGTGTGATCAGGCCAGTCCAGTCATGCCAGACACAGACCCGGGATGTAGGTTTGGGTTTGGGTTTGATTCTTCCCTACATGGGATGTAGGTTTGGGTGTGATCCTTCCCGTGAACACAGGAATAAGGGCTGGGATGCAGAGTACAAGGGTTTCCTCTTAATGTACCTGTGGCAGCAGCTGCTTGGGAAACTTCATCTCATTTTGAAGTCTGATTAAATTGAGGGGAAAGGAGTTTTCACAGTCTGTCTCTTCTCAGAACAGTGTCTGAGCAATGGAGCTTAAATCAAATTCAGCAGCTCTGCGTGCCCAGAGACGTGGCTGAGCAGTTTGATGCTGAAGGGCTGAGCTGTCCTGGCTGTACCCCCGAGGACAGGCTGGGCTGAATCCCTCCCAGAGGAGTCACAGATTTAGTCCTGATTGAGCACAGTCCTGTGTTTGGAACATTTCTGAGTTAGAAGGAAACTCTTGTAGCTGTTTCTGTCAGAGGTGACTGTGGCTGTGTTTGGTACCTGCAGTGATATTTCTGCAGTTTGTGACTCTCCACTGAAGGTGACAGCAGAGAGGAGGCCTGTGCAGGCTCCCCCATCACACCCTCACCTGAGGGAGCACCTCGATGGCAGGATCCAATTTGTGGGTTACTTTTAGGCACAAAAGGGATAGCTCTCCATATTTCCATAAAACTGATTTATCATCAGTGTGTCAGTGACATCAACACATTGATCAGTGCAAGAGATGCATTTTCATCAGTTCTGTATCAGAATGAGAGATTTGTGCTTTACAGGCAGCTCAAGCATAGTCACAAAATAAGGTTTATCCTAAGTAATGCCAGAGATTGAAATTCCTCTCCTGTGATTATTGGTCGTTTTTGCCAGCTTGATCTCCCAGGATACTTGAAGCTCCCCTGATGTATTGCAGGATGGAGACCTGCCAGGGAGCTGTAGGAAATAAAATCCTACAAGCTTTGCCAGCTCTCTCCTTTGCTGCAGATGTGCTGAGGAGCAGGAACAATTCCTTCCAGCCTGTTTGTGCTGGGCCTTGCCCTTTCTCATCACCACTGCAGCTGTGTGACCACAGTCCCTCCTCTTTCCCTGGCTCTGTGCTCTGAATACACAGACACTTTTCTAAAGCCCCTTGAAGGGGTGATGTCCATGTTCTGTGTTCAGCTTGGCTGCCTCCATGGGCTCCTGAGGATGATCAAATATGGCCTGGGGGAGAACTGTGCATTATGAGAAATTCAGGAGTGATTTGCTCAGCTCTAGATGAAGGTTCTTTAAAATTAGACTAATGAAGAACATTGTTCCCATGTCCAGAGTTACTCGGTCAGTACAGGGAGATACAAATCACCCATCCCTGCACACAGACTCTCTGCAAGCACAGGAGAGTGAAGAAGGTAATTTCCATGGGGCTGTGAACCACTGAGCACCCAGGAGTTCTGTGGAGGGGATGAATGCAGAGCCCTGTCCCAACACTGGCACAGTGTCCTGCTGACCCCCATAATCCCAGGGGCTGCCAGATTAGGGGGTGCCCTGGGCTGCTCTGAGCAACAAATGCCTGGGTCCAAAACTGAAGGGACCCTAACCCAAATCCTAACCCTAACCCAGTGCCTGCTGCAGCCACACAAGGCCAGGACTTGCCAGGAGAGCTGAGATGCAAAGGCTGATGCTCCTCAGTGAGATCTGTGGCTGAAGAGATGATAACCAAGTTGGATTTCCAGCCTGATCCCACCCCAGTCCCTCAGTGCCACATTTGGCTGGAGGATGCTGCTGGCCAGCAGTGTGTCACCGTGTCCTCTGGGCAACTGAAGGAGCTGGGCACTGCTCATTAACCAGAATTCACTCTCACCCCTGTGTGTGTCTTGCTTTACAGATGGGGAATGCATCCAACACCTCAGTGTTCACCTCCACCCTGTCGGAGAGAGAAGACCTGATCTTTGGCACTCTCTATTTAGTCTTTGGTAAGGAAAGGTGGCCTGTGGATCCCCGTGTCCCTGCCCAGCTGCTGCCAGGGGCAGCCAGGCCTTTTCAGTCACTGAGGCTTCCAGAAGTGTCCAGTCATTAGCAGAATAATTAAACTGACCCTTCCCATGTTACTCAAAGTTATGACCTGGTGACTGCATTCCCCCTCAGGTGAATTGCAGGTGCCTGTTATGGTTTTAAATATTTGAAAAGTTGAATAACTTTGAAGACTGTGCTGTAACTCCTATCACAGCCACCTGAGACAGGCAAGGGCTCTGTTGGTACCACCAGTTCAGGTCCATTGAAGGGCATTTGGAGCTTGAGTTGGCTCTTGATTTCAGCAGGAGTTGGTAAAGCCAATGAAGTGTACTTAGCACAGATGTGAGACTTGCTCTGTGGGAAAAATGCCTTGTGAGGCTGGGAAGAAGGATAAACATCTCAATACTCTGCTCTCCAGTGACTCCAAATCCTCCAAAGCTCTGGATTTGGCCAGGTCCCACATGGGAGTCCTGTTCCTGAGGGCAGCTTTAGTGTTGGCTGTTCAGTGGCTTTGGAAGCTGGTTCTTACCCTGGGACTTAATTTGCAGCCTAATCCATTAGGAAGGAACTCTTATCCTTCCCAACCTGCCCTGGGAGCAGAAAAGATTCCCCTTCTGAGGACACTGAAACCTCTTTTCCATGAAATCACAATTACGTAATGAAAAAGAGAAAGCCCTTGTCATAAAACTTTAATCACCACAGCTGATTTAAATACACTAATAGCAAACAAAGAGCCTTCTTCTGTTTAGTCTGGATTTTCCTTGATCTTCATAATGCCTTTCTTCTTGTTTATTTTGTTACTGTGATGTGGGACAGTGCAGACTCGCAGGAGTGACACTGCCAGGAAGAAATGCTGAAGGCCACGGGGCCCAGCTCCCTGGCCTGACATCAGAGGAGCATCCCACAAAGCTCCCCTTGTTTGTCTAGCTGGGAGGAAATGCCCCCTTGCTCCTTCCAGCTGCAGCAAGTGACTCTGGCCAGATCCTGCACCCGGCGCCCACCGAAGCCTCATGCCATCCCTGCCCTCTTCCCAGAGGCCTCTGGAGGATCTCAGGAAGGGGAAGGGATCCCATCTAGTGTAAAGTAGCTCCAGATGTGCTCCCAGAGCTCTGTGGGTCCCCTGGGCTTCCCTGCTCAGCCCACCCCAGAGAGGGGAGCCTGGAGCCCTCTCCACCCTCTGCAGGCTTCTGCAGTGTCAGGATGCTCCTGGTTCCTTTCCTGGCTCTGTCACACACAGCACCATCCTCTGCCTCCCCCACAGGCATCCTGTCCCTGTCTGGGAACTCCCTACTGCTGCTGGTGGCCCACCAGAAGAGGTCCCTGCTGAAACCTGCCGAGTTCTTCATCGTCAACCTGGCTGTCAGTGACCTGAGCATGACAGTGACACTCTTCCCCTTGGCCACCCCCTCTTTCTTTGCACACAGGTACCTCATGGGAGCAGCTCTGCCCTGTTCAGGGGCACAGTTTGCAAACTGGGACCCAGGAGATCCCTGGCAGGGGCAGAGGGACTGGGGGTCAGCCTGGTGGCACAGGGGCACAGCTAAGCTCCCCACAGCGAGTGCTTTGTGCCCCCTGTCCCTGCAGCTCCTCTGCAAAAGGGGTTTGGTGGTGGCTGTCCCAGCTGGCACTGCAGTGCTGGGAGCTGCTGTGGGTCAGGGCAGCTCCTGCACCCCCAGCTCCACCCGTGCCCATCGCTGGGACACTCAGGGAACAAATCAGGGGCAAGGTCATGCCCATATTTCCTTGGTCAGGTGTTGGTACCTGCGCAGTCCACTGGAGCCTCCCCAGATGTGCTGAGCTCTGCTGCAGGAATGGGAGCGGCCGCTGGGCAATTCCCTCCAAGGGAAATTCCCCGGTGCAGCCGAGGGGCAGGGCTGCCAGCCCCGGGGGGATCACCTGCAGCTTTCCTGGCAGGGGGCAGGGGAAGGACGGGCTCACCTGCAGCTCTCCTGGCAGGGGAAGGACGGGCTCACCTGCAGCTCTCCTGGCAGGTGGCAGGGGAAGGACGGGCTCACCCGCAGCTCTCCTGGCAGGGGAAGGACGGGCTCACCTGCAGCTCTCCTGGCAGGGGGCAGGGGAAGGACGGGCTCACCCGCAGCTCTCCTGGCAGGGGAAGGACGGGCTCACCTGCAGCTCTCCTGGCAGGGGAAGGACGGGCTCACCTGCAGCTCTCCTGGCAGGGGAAGGACGGGCTCACCCCCAGCTCTCCTGGCAGGGGGCAGGGGAAGGACGGGCTCACCCCCAGCTCTCCTGGCAGGTGACAGGGGAAGGANGGGGCAGGGGAAGGACGGGCTCACCCCCAGCTCTCCTGGCAGGTGACAGGGGAAGGACGGGCTCACCTGCAGCTTTCCTGGCAGGTGACAGGGGAAGGACGGGCTCACCCCCAGCTCTCCTTGCAGGTGGCTCTTTGACCACGCCGTGTGCACCCTCTACGCCTTCTGCGGGGTCCTGTTCGGGCTGAGCAGCCTGGGCAGCCTGACGGTGCTCAGCACGGTTTGCTGCCTGAAGGTCTGTTACCCGGCATACGGTAGGTGCTGCCATGCGTTATCTGAGCCTCGCTCCCTCCCCTCTCTGTTATCAGAGCTCTTTTCCCTTTAATGAGCCAGATCCACCTCTTCAGGGAAAGCTTTGCCCCAGGGCAACCCATTCCCAGTCAATATTTCGGGTGACAGAATCACAGAAACAAGGTAAGGCTGGAAAATGTCTTTAGGATCATGGAGTCCTGCTGTCACCACAGCACTTCCAAGGCCAGCACTAAATCGTGTCCCCAGGTGCCACATCTGTGTGGCTGTATCACAGCAGATTGCAGGTTTTTGAATGTCCACACACAGACTTGAGCTTAGACTGGAGCAAACTGCAGCTGGGAAGCCACAAGCTCTGGCAGAGCAGCAAGAGCTGCTTTCCCTGGTCCCTGGTGGGAGAGCCATAGGCTAAATGTATTTAATTCACTGAAATAATTAATACAGGAGGGCTGGGTTTGCAGTGTTACAGCTCGTGTCTGCAGCCCTGTTTTCACCTGCACGTCCTCCAGAGAGTTCAGGTGAATGATGGCAGTGCAGAGAGCACCTGGGGAAGTGAGGGAGCCCACGGATGTTGCTTACACAGCTCCTTCTCCAACTCGTTCTTAATTTCCTCAGCTCAGCTGCTAATCCTCCCTCTAGCATTTGTCTTCAGAACAGACTTTGCATCAAAAATAGAAACAAAATGGTAAATCATACAGATCAGGTTGGTTTGCAGACCAGCACCCCAGGGTCCCTCTTGTCCCCCACTGCCCTTGTGTTCTGAGCCAGCAGCTGCTGCCAGCCACCAGTGCGTCCCCAGCAGCTCTCAGTGCCCCAAGGACAATGCTGGAGCAGAGTCACCTTGGTTATGTGCCAGCACAACAGCTCAGGAGGTGCTGAAAAGGTGGGAGGAAAGATGGAGATGTGAGTTGGCTGTGGAAAGGCAGCCCAGGTGATGGTGGCTTTTCCCTTCACAGCCTCTGCTCTTGATCAGCCAGTGCTTGGCAGCCTTGGGGCTTATCCACAGCCCAGCCCATCCTCTGTGAGGAAATGCAGAACCAAATTGTGCTTTTAGTTGCTTAGTTTCAAAGCAAAATGTTACTTGTATGCGTGTCTGAAGATTTAGCACCTTACAGTGAGTCTTGGAAGATGAGAGAGTTTGAAATTTGGTGGGGGTTGGGACAAAAATGGAAACAAAACGTCTTCCCCAGAGCTTCGCTCTGCAGGGAGGGGAAGGTCCTTCAAGTGACAGGTCTGGGGTGGCCTTGAGGAGCCCTGCCCTGTGCCCAGGCTGCTGCAGTGACCACACAGCTCCCAGCAATGCAGCCAGGGGCTGACCCTGTGACAGGACCCCAGCCTTTCTCCCAGCTGCTGCGGCTGTGGGTAGCTCAGGGTGCAGTTCCCTCTCTTGGAAGGGAAGGAATTTAAAATGACATTTGAAATTGTTGGAGGGATGTTTTCTGGAACCGGCAATTCGCTCACTGGCAACCCCACTCAACACTTTGAAAAGGGCTTCACTGATCCTGAGTGCCAAACAGATGGTGTCCAACCCTGAAGTGTTGGCCAGAGTTTCCCCAACATTCCCTTTGGGTTGAGCCATGGGCCAAACTGCCGCATCGCTCAAGGCAACGAGAAAATGAGGCACACGTGTGTTATCAAAGGCCTCCTTCCCATGGGAACCCCTGAAATGCACCACCACCCAAGTCCCAAAGAAAACCCAAATCCCAAAGTTTTTTTGGCACGTAGAAGGAAGGGATGTTTGCTGTTTTGACACTCACTTAGGTCTGTGTGCCCCTGTCTCTGCTTCCAGCCTTGGGGTCTGTGTCTGCTTGTGTTTGGACTCTGTAGGGTTTCACGGGTTTCACCTTCTTTGCTGCCACCCATCTTGGTCTGGCTTTTGTGGAGACACAAGCATAACCCTTGCCCCAAGTCACTAATTTGAATGGTTCTTCGATCTGTCCTGTGTCTGGGTTTCTGACCAAATCAAAGGATTCTCCTTTAGTTTTGCTTTTGTACTGTCTGAGAAATGTCTGATGATTGGCGGAGTGGGCTCTGCAGAAGAGCCATTTAGAAAGTTCAACACGTACCAGGCTTTGTTCAAACACACGTGGGGCGTTGCGCGTGTCCCTGGCCCGTGCTGAGGCTGTCCCCACCCCGCAGGGAGCAGGTTTTCCCGGGCTCATGCCATGGTGCTGCTGCTGGCCGTGTGGGGCTACGCGCTGGCCTTCGCCGCCGCGCCGCTGGGCCGCTGGGGCAGCTACGGCCCCGAGCCCTACGGCACGGCCTGCTGCATCTCCTGGGAGCCCTCCGGGCCCAGGGCCACGCTCTACATCCTCGCCCTCTTCGTCTGCTGCTACCTGCTGCCCTGCCTGCTGATCCTGCTGTCCTACGCGCTGATCCTGTGGACGGTGTGGGCGTCACGGAGGGCCCTGAGGCAGCACACGGCCCCGCGGCACCGCGCGCACGGCCGGCACGGCCTGCTCGTCAAGGTACGGGGGATAGGGGATGCTGCTCGGGGTACAGGGGACAGGGGATGCTCCTCAAAGTACCAGGGCATAGGGGATGCTCGTCAAGGTACGGGGGATAGGGGATGCTGCTCGGGGTACAGGGGACAGGGGATGCTGCTCAAGGTCAGGGGCTGCTCCTCAAGGTACCAGGGGCTGCTCCTTGGGGTCAGAGGGCTCCTTGTCAAGGTACCAGGGTCAGGGGGCTACTCCTCAAGGTCAGGGGCTGCTACTCAAGGACAGGGGTCTTCTTCTTAAGGTACCAGGGTCAGGGGGCTCCTTGTTAAAGTACCAGGGTCAGGAGGGCTGCTGCTCGAGTTTGGGGGGCTGCTGCTCAAGGTACTGGGGTCAGGGAGCCCCTTGTCAAGGTACTGGGCTCAGAGGGCTGCTCCTCAACATCAGGGGGCTGCTTCTCAAGGTACCGGGGTCCCGGGGGCTGGGGGGTCCCGGGGTGCCCTGCCCAGCTCACCACCCATGAGCAGCAGGGCCCCTCCTGGTGCTGCTAATGAATTCTCCAGGTGTTTGTGTCAGTGTGGGTAACAACACACTGCTCCTCCTTCAAAGTCATCAGGTGGAGGAGTTTTCATTTTAAATTACATTGGAAAAGATCATAAAGGAGCTTGCATGAGTCATTGTTCCCCAGACTACAAGCTAATACTATAATTTACCAAGGATATGTAAAAAACCCTGAATAACCTTTAAAAAAATACAGCACAAAAGAAAACAGCTTGCAAGCCTGTCTTCAAAGGAAACATCCACATCCAGTCAGGGCAGGGGGACTGAGCACAGCCCATTCCCAGGCCTCCCAAAACACACAGGTTGCTGGAGGGATTTCCAGGGCTGCCAAAAGCTGCTGGGGTCCCATGCCGAGCTGGTCCCAGGCAGGTGACTGGGTCCTTTGTGCCCACCTGCCCGAGCAGGCTGAGGCTGTTCCCGAGGTGGGACAGGGTGTGAGTGGCCCGAAGCAGGAGCAGCTCTGTGCACAGGGTGTGCTGAGCTGCTGCCCTGCTCTCTGACATTCCAGGGGGCTGAGCACCTTTCCCTGGGGCTGTGAGGGCTGCCCGGGCTCCTGCTGCCTGTGGCCGAGTTTGCTGGGGGTGTCAGCGTGCCTCAGTGCTGCAGGAGGCTGACGGCAGCACCATCTCCATCTGTTCCAGCTGAGCATCTCCGTGTGCCTGGGCTTCCTGGCCGCCTGGACCCCCTATGCCGTGGTGGCGCTGTGGGCTGTGCTCGGGGACCCCAGCCAGGTGCCAGCGCTGGCCTTTGTGCTCTCGGCCGCCTTTGCCAAGTCCTCGACGCTCTACAACCCTCTGGTGCACCTGCTCTTCAAGCCCAGCTTCCACAGGCTCCTCTCCAAGGACAGGGCGCTGCTGCAGGCGCTGCTGTGCTGCGGCTGCCGGGGCTCTGTGCTCCAGCCCTGCCCGTCCCCGGCCTCCAGCGGCCACCCCGGCGCTGGCAGAGGCTGCAGCGATGCTTTGGGGCGTTTCAGGCGCTACCCGCGGTGCTCCACCCCGGGCCGGGTGCCCGGCAGCTCGGCCCGGCGGGGCCCCCCGGCCGTCGGGCGGGCGGGGCTGGGCAGGACGGGGCAGGTGATGGTGCTGCTCCTGCCGAGGTGGGCAGGGCTGGGCACTGCCAGCGTGGTGGGGGAGTCCCTGCCCTCGGCCATGGCCAAGGACCTGCTCTGAGCCCAGCCCTGCCCAGCTGTGCCCTCCCAGAGCACTGGAACACAAACACACACAGCATTCTCACCGCCATGCCCAGTGGGTGCCAGGTGCTCCACACGAGAGGTGATGTGACAGTGTAAGACCAACACCCCTGGTTTGGCTCTTGCAGCTCTGAGCCTGCTGTTTGCACTCACAAAAACAAGAACAAAAACAGACCCCAGTGCCTGATCTGTGCCCAGGGTGCAGCCCAGGGTACAGTCTCTCCTGCAGGTACAGTCCCTCCTGCAGTTTACTCTCTGGGCCCTTGGCCTTTATTTTTCCAACCTGGTGCTCTGATGGCCAAGTAGGAACTTGGTTGTCTTAAAAATTGTGCCTGGCAGGGCAGGCTGGGGGCCAGGAGGTCCCAAGGGGCATCTACCTCCAGTGCCAGCTCCTACAGCCCCCACGGCCACCTCCTCTCCTGCTGGGGAAGGGGACTGTCCACACAGCTACCTCACCTGGGGTGACAAAACACCTCCCCATGGGTCTCAGGGACTGCTCTGTGTCCTGGCTGTGCTGCCCTGCTCCCTCCACTTGAGTGAAAGCCACCAATGTCCCACAGGCAGAACTGGGAGCTTGTCTTTAGAGCAAGGATTTGGGGTTACAGTAATCCTGGAGTGAGTTATGGCTGTCCAGGGAATGATTTGCAGGCAGGGAACTGCAGATCTGTGTGTGAGCACCACCCTGGAGAGGGGACTGTGGCCCGAGGGTGTCCCCAGTGCAGGGACAATGGGGCAGCTCCTGCCACCTGCACTGCTCCACAGCTGCCTGGGCTGCAGCATCCCACGGGATTGTGGTTGGCCTCTGGAGGTCGGTGAGGGGAGCACAACCATGGGTAGAGCCTGGGAACAAAAAGGAACAGGAAGTTGTGCCAGAGCCTGGTGCAAAGCCATCCACAGGAAAACCCCACCTGGAAAGTTCCCTGTGCCCCATCCCCAGCCCCCAGGTACACCAGGGGATCACACAGTGTCTCTGCTGACCATTCATCATCTCACAGCAGTTGTCATTTCTGAAGTAAAGTCACTCATGCCAAACCATGTCTGACTCGGTTCTGCTCCATGTTGGGGCCTCGTTCCAGGATAACGGGAACAGGGATGGGGATGGGGATGGGGATGGGGATGGGGCAGAGAGGGGCCACAGCAGGGCCAGGCTGGGTGCCACGGGTGAGTCACACAGAGAGGGGCACAGCCATGGGCCATGTGGCACCAGCAAACCTCCTCTGCCCCAGCAGCCGGGCCTGCTCAGAGCTGAGTGCCACAGCTGTGCTGTGCCCAGGAACCTGCCACAGCCCTGCGTGTCCCCCAAGCCACTCTGGGCCACCCTTGGCCATCCTGGGCCACCCTCAGTTATCCTGGGCCATCCTGGGCCAGCCTGGGCTACCCTGGGCTACCCTCGGTTATCCTGGGCCACCCTTGGTTATCCTGGGCCACCCTGGGCCACCCTGGACCACCCTGGGCCATCCTGGGCCATCCTCAGGTGGGTGAGCTCACCCCAGGGGCACAGGCACTGGGAAAAGGTGAAAGGTATTTAACCAGCACAGCTCAGAGTGCTGCTCTGCCTTCCCAAAGGCTGAACCCCTGAAGGGCAGGTGAGGACTCTTGGTTGTGGCAGCTTTGGAATTTGGCTGTGGAAACAGCCCAAATGTACTTTAGTGTTTAAAGCAAAGGAGAATCTCCCCAGCCTAGAGGATCAGCCACAGCTCACCTGGGGCTCTGCTGGCACCAACCTCTGCTTCAGCTGCTGGGGTGTTTAGCTGGGAACATTAAGAAATGTTCACTCTTGCACAGGCTTGCAGATGACACCAAATTAGGATGGAGAGGCTAACTTGTGGAAAGAGGGTTAGGGTTCAGTATTGGTCTGATAAAATAGGAAATTATCTAAAGTAACTGCCAGGCAAGTCAATAAAGAAGAAGATTTCTTTTCTAAGCATATTAAGTGAAGAACTCCAACCTGTGAAATGCCTGAGAGAAAATCATTGTATAGATAAATGAGTATGAGCATCGGTAAAAACTTCTTCAGGCTCCGAAATATGGGAGTTAGCTTCGCTCTCTCAGCATTCACACTTAACTCCAAGTTTTGACACACGTAATACTATGTTAAGTTTTAGAATAGTTGGTTTTAAATCCAGTCATTCCCAGCGTTTTCTCCGGAGTCGCTTCAGCGCCGCTCCCGCCGTTCATTGCCGGAGTCCCGCTGTGCTGCCCCGCCGCCGCCAGAGGGCGACAGCGAACAGGGAACGGCCTCACCTGGGGCAGGGACCTGCTCACCTGGGGCAGGTGCGGCAGGACGGAGCCTGGCACCGGGAGCGGCACCGGGATGGAGCCTGGGCACCGGGATGGAGCCTGGGCACCGGGAACGGAACCGGGAGCGGCACCGGGATGGAGCCTGGGCACCGGGAACGGCACCGGGATGGAGCCTGGGCACCGGGATGGAGCCCGGGCACCGGGATGGAGCCTGGGCACCGGGAACAGCACCGGGATAGAGCCTGGGCACCGGGATGGAGCCTGGGCACCGGGATGGAGCCTGGGCACCGGGAACAGCAGCGGGATGGAGACATTGTGCTGATGCCTTCGTTTTTAACTTTCATGTGTTTCAGACTCTGTGCCGCCCAGGGGGGGCAGCTCTGAGCCTCACATTCAGTGTCACTCAGCTCTGCACAGAGCAGGGAGACAAATCCTTTTCCTGCTACACACCAAGGACAACGTTTCAGGCTGCAAAGCATAAACAATGATGGACTGAAGAAGGAAAACAAGAAGGATGGGACTTAACAACTCAAAGCTGTAAGTGGACAATTAAACCCCAATATGCAAATGGACCAAAACTTATAAAAGTGAAAGTCACTTCGGAATAAGCCGGTCACTTATTCCTCGTGACTGTTTGTCCATTTTGTGACCATTTTGGGTCCATCTTGTGACCATTCTGGGTTTACCACGGGTGTAGCCCTGGCCAGGCTCTTGTCCTGCCCAAGGTGTATCCTAAAGGCCTTTCAATAAATCTCTACTTTATTCTCCAGCTCTGCCCAGTCTCTGTTCCAGGACAGCCTTCCCAAGGCATCAGTGCCACCCCTGGTGTCACAGCAGCTCCACCACTGAACACTTGAGGAGAAGCTCTCAGGGGCCCTCCAGCAGCTCCTGGGTGTAAAGGCTCAAGGTGAGAAATGCACCAGGGGTGATAACGGGTAACTGAGGTTTAATTCAGCCTGCTGGGGTCCCAAAGGGGGACAAAAAGGCCAATTTTCACACAGATCCTGCCCAGCTGTGCATGTCCCAGCCTGGGACAGGCACTGAGGCCCTTTGCACACGCAGGGAAAGGGCAGCAGGGGACAAAATGTGCTATTCTGAAAAACTGCTCAGACAACAGGTTCAGGATTCTGAGTACATTCTTCAACTTTTATTCTCTCAGTAGGTAAGCAGTGGATTAAAAAACTCAGTAGCAAAACCAGACCATAACTAAGTCTCACATCTTCAGAAACAAACATGTGCATTTGCATGTCAGATTTGGGTGCTGAACTGTAACCCACACCCTGACAGTGGATATGCAAATAACCAAGGAGAAATTTGGCAGTGGGAGCAAACTGCTGCATGTGTCATCATGGCACATGTGCAACAAACACGTTCAGGTGCTGGCAACGCTGAGCAAACACTGGGCCATGGAGAACAAATGCACTGAGACCACAAATTCTCAAACAGTGTAAGCAGAAGAGAAAAATGGGACAGCTTAATGGAAGCTGTTTGGCACTTCCCAGCAGAGGCTGCTTCAGCCACGTGCAATATTAATCTTTCTGTACCTGGATTAGATTTTGTAGGCTCTTCTTCCTCATGTACATGCTGCTTTTGCTTCCACTGAAGCTTAAAAATTCCCCTGGTGAATTCTGGAGTGTTAGGGACACTTTGTAAATTAGGGAAAACAGAAGCTGCTCTTTTCTAAGATTTGAAGCAAAAGTGCCAGCAAGGAGCAACTGCCAATTACATAAATCCAACTGCAACTGGCTTTAGCCAGAGAAAAGAAACTATAATTTCAAATGCAGTTCTGTGCAGTCACAGGCCCCCATTTCCCCCAAACCATGCTATAACCAGCACTGTGGATTAGATCCCTTAGTATAAAACAAAAAAAATCCCATAAAACAGAAATCAAGAATTCCTTAAGTCACAAAACCACATTTTCAGAGGTGATTCCCTGTATGTGCAACATCTGCTCTTGTCAAGGTATGCATCTTTTCTGGGTTCAAAATGTGCAAATTCCTTCAATTATACATTTCTTCCAGTCAAATTCCCTTACTAGTGTCGAAACAAAATCACAGTATAAACTGGCAAGACTCTTCATGCTGTGAATGGATGTATTTATATATATATATATGTATATATATATATATATAAAAGGTAAAGTGCAATTCATTCTGCTTTGCAGAGCCACCCAAGGGCCCTGTGCTGCAGCCTGTGGTCACAGCAGGTTTTGGGATGGGAGGAAGTTCCCCCCAATTAACAATGTCATCATTTCATGGCAGATGGTTCTGCTCTCCAATGGGCTGCATGGAGTTTGCTATGCAGTGAAGTCTGAACAATCCCTTCAGCCCATCCAGTGTGTGATCCCTGTGGGTTTCCCTTCCTGAACAGCACCAGCAGAGCCAGGGGTTTCACCCAGCAAAGAGCACAATGTGTCAATGTGGGAGTTCCCCTGGCTCTGCCATGGGTGGGAGCTCAGCCCTGGGTGGGAGCTCAGCTCAGCCCTGGGTGGGTGAGGCTCAGCCCTGGNTCCCCCGGGGCTCAGCGTGCCCCAGCCCCGCTGTGCTGCAGCAGCTCCTGCTCGTCGTCCTCGGAGCCCGAGGGGCCCTGCCGCACCTCCTCGTACCATTTGTTGGTCAGGGTCTTCATCTGGATGCGCCCGTCGTGCAGGTCCTGGGGCAGACAGAGCACTGTGTGTGTCACCTGCTGCACCGTGTCCCTTGTGGCAGGGCACAGCAGG
Source organism: Trochalopteron elliotii (assembly GCA_024734555.1). NCBI lineage: Eukaryota > Metazoa > Chordata > Aves > Passeriformes > Leiothrichidae > Trochalopteron > Trochalopteron elliotii. Next base: position 121,215 of record JANPWX010000390.1, read on the forward strand.
GCACAGCAGGGCACACTCCTCAGGAAATGATCTGCTCCTGCTCCAGGAGCGGGCACGGCCCTTCTGCTTCCCCACAGAAAATATTTACCAGGTGCTCAGGCAGTGATTATTGCTACAGGTGACAGTTCTGATCATTTTTACTGTATGTTTTTACCTGTGTTCTCTAGACAGTCCTGCTCTGTGTGTTTCAACAATCCCAATGCTGTCTGGAGGGCCTGGCTTTGACTCTCCTCCTCGTGTTCCCAGGGACACTGGGAAGCCTGTGGCCTGCCCTGGTGATTCACATGCTTGTTTTTCCAGCCTTTGGTTGCAATCTGGATGGCAGCCTGTGCTTTTGGCTACCAAATACGAATCAGATGATTACTTTGGTTTCTTGATTCCTTTCTGGTTTTGCACCAAATGACTTTAGTTTTTGTAGGAAAGTGCTGAAAGGGTACTTTTGACAAGCACAAAACAAGAGGAAAAACAGTACTTTTGAGTAGGCTAGGAAGATGGAATGTGCACTTCCACAAAATTATGAAGTGCACAGCCAAAATGCTTCCATGGGAAATTTGAAAAAAGAGTGAATTCTGTGGCTAAGGAGTCTCAGATTTCTGAAGCATGGGAGTGAAAAAGGCACAGCATTTACACCTTGGGGCCACTCAGTGTTATGTTACTGTCAGGTGTTGTTTTGCATTTACAGCCTCAGAGCCTGGGTCTCTGGAAAGTGAAGGGTGCAATGCTGGTGCCTATTTCCAAGACAGAAACTGCACTCTGCAGCAACATCACAGCTCCAGAAGTCACAGGACCACTGACAGCAAGGGGCAGGAACTGTGTGTGACAGCACTTTAAAAACTCTGCCTGAGTGGCAGCAGCTTTTTCCAGCAGCAGCAGCAGCCAGTGACTCCTGATGCCCTTCATGGTTCTCTGCATGATTGAAGGCCAGCTCAGCACACCCATACACCAAGTTTAACTGGGGTAGCTCTGAGATGCTCATTTCATCCAACTTCCAGAGCAGCTGTTCATTACAGCTGCTCTCTCTGTGCATGAGTAATACACAGATGTCCCACTGTCCCTACACAGCTCGTGTGGCTGCACCATCAGCCCTGTGAGGTACTGAGGATAACAACCAACTCGACCAGTTTCTCTTCTGGAAGAAAACAAGAGAGACTTACTTCTTGTGTGAGTCTCCTGGTGAAGAAAGGATTCAGATACTCGACATCGAGCCGCATAAAGCCTTTGAGGTTCTGGCGTTTTATGTACTGGGCTTCATATTCCTCCTCTGTCAGCTCTGACAAATGCTCAGATTCTATTGTGTTTCCCTAGGAAAAATCACAAATACAGCAATAACCTGAGAGAAGTGGCAGTCATCCCACCACCTTCAGCCCCTGAATATGGAAACGATCCCCATCCCAGCCCTGCAGGGCTCAGGGCTGTATGAGCCTGCTCAGCTGTCCCTTAGCTTCCCTTTCCACGCTGAAAGGGAAAAGACCTCAAATGTTCCATGTTTTGTATTGTCACTATTGCTGAGAACAGGTTTCTACTGTGCAAGTTTTCTCTTGTGAGCTGGACAATGCTTTGATCCAGCAAGCACCACTGCTGTCAGTGTCCCACTGAAAACCAGCCCTGTCAAACATGCCCTGTCCTGCCCTCCTCCTGCACTTCCTTGTGTGGACACTGCAAGGGAATTCTAAAGACTACAGTCAACCTCATGCAAAGAAAAAATGTTCTTATCCTCCATAACAACACTCTGCATATACTCTTCAGTATGTTTAGATAAAAACAGGCAAAAAATGTCCTGTGATACTTTTTATTCTCCAGTCTTTTGCACAAGAGATTCCAGGTGGTTTTGGCTTTGTGAGATCTCTTGTTTTGACAGAAATTGCTTTAAAATAAAGTCCAGTCAGAGGGGGGTCTATTGTTACCACCTTCTCATGACCTTTGAGTTTTTCAAAATAATTTCCACCTGCCTTTTATGATTAATTTCCATCTCACACTGTACCAACTACTTTCTCTCTGTATATGACTCAACCCTCTATCATCTGCTTTGTTTTTCCAGGGGTTACTTTAATTTATATAGATCAACTTGTAATTGGATTGAATTAAGAGACTATTTGTCCTCCCCTTGTCCAAACGCATATTTCGTATTAAAGACTAACCAAACTCTGTCTTTGGGACACTTTAAAATTACATTGCTTAGCTTTGTCCTACTACCTTGTTTTTTTCTACTGCCTTCATCTTACTTTTTAGTAAAAAAAATCATGTATTTACTAGTCCTGAATAACGTTTAAACTGAAAAAAAGCACCCCATCATATGAAAACCCCACACAAACCATCTTCTCTGTCTTGCTAAGATTGACATCCTTCTTGTTCCTCTTGCGTGGCTTGGAGTCCTCAATGTCCACGAGCCTGATGAGGGGCATGGTGCCCCCTCCCAGCAGCAGGATGGTGAAGAGCACGATGATGATGGTGGTGGTGCCAATGAGCTGCCTCTTCTCCATGGGCTCCAGCCCCAGGTGGAGGCTGAGGGCGTAGGGGATGGCCCCACGTAATCCTCAGGGAGAGAACAGCAAGAGACAGTCAGCCACCAGCAACACCTGGGCACCCACAGAACTGCAATTCTTCACCTCCCAGAGGATTGTTACAACCCCATGGCATCACCATTAAACCACCCTAAAACCAGTCTGTCAGCAACTGGCAGGACCAGAGGACATGGTGTGAAGCTGCACCAAGGGAAATACAGGTTGGATATTAGGAAGAAGTTCTTCACTGAAAGAGTGATTAAATACTGGAATGGTTTGCCCGGGGAGGTGGTGGAGTCACCATCCCTGGATGTGCTCAAAAAGAGACTGGATGTGGCACTTGATGCCATGATCTAATTGAGGTGTCAGGGCTGGGTTGGACTCGATGATCTTGAAGGTCTCTTCCAACCTGGTGATTCTGTGATTCCAGACACTGCTGCTCAAACTGTGGGGCCTAGAGAGACAAGCACCCTCTCTGCAGAAAAGCTCTCGTGGGGCTCACCACAGCAAAGTTCAAAGAGGAAAGAGAACATTTCTTTGCATTTGGGTTTCAGAATAGTGCAAATTTTCAGTTTGAGTTTTGCTCAACCAATGAAAAAAACAGTTCCTCCTAGAGTGGGCCACACAATGAAAGAGAAAACGTTTTTTTTCCAGTTCTCAGTATTTTGAGCTGTAACTTACCACTAAACCACATGATAAACATCATTTTGGGAGTGATTTTATGATCACGGAAAAAGTTGAGTAGGTAGGAAAGTGGAAAAATATTCACTGCTCTACCAAACAGAACCAGCACCTGAAAAACAGAAATAAAAGCAAAAGACCCTTTGATGTGTTACATCCACAAGGCCCCAGTTGCAGCTGGCTTTACAGGGGAAGGTGAATATGCTCTTTTTGCTCACAGGCAGGTGTGCTGCTCCATGAACAGAGAGAAACCCCTCAGCACAGGGCATTGTGGAATTTTACTCCTGAAACATTTTGTCTGCTTAACTGAAGCTAAATCAGACCTGTCACTGATGGAGACCAGGCTGCTTCACTTATAGTAATAAATGGAACCCAGGAGGCATTCCAGGGAGACCAAGAATTACTTTGGGTAAAAGTGCTCCTCAGTTCAGCTCCTTTAATCATTCCCTAGGTGCAGCAGCCAAGAGGCAGTAAGGTATTTCTATTGTCTCCCTGTGGCCTAGTTGCTCAGAAAGGCCAGGAGCCAAACAAATAATACATCAGCCTGTTTCCCAACACTGCCCTGGGTATGGCTATAAAACATACCCCACACTGAAACAACACTTTGAGAGCAGAAAAGAAAAAAAAAGGGGACTATTGATACAATGGCAAACAATTAACACACCCAGTGAAAACCTTACTCAGAAAGAGGCAAGGTTTTCTCAGAGCATTGTTTCTAAGCTCCACTACAAACAGACCTCGATAAGGTAAATATCCTAGAATTAGTCAGCAGGACCCTTGAAGGGCTGTGCTGTTTTCCTTTATGAATCACCCTAAAATTACACAATTTGCATGGGAGGGCAATGTCACACAAAAGGAAGTGTCACACCTTAGATACACATTAGATAGGGAAGTGGTGGTGTGCAGTGCAGGCAGAGCAGCTCCCCGTGCTGATATCTCTATCTGGGGAAGCTGCAGATAACAATCCTTCCCTTGAACCAGGCACTGAATGGGCCAGTGTACACTGCTGTACACAGCTGGAAATGGATCCACCTTGCCCTCACTGCACTCTGCAAAGGGAACTCACTTTTCATGCTGGTATTAAACCATTATAATGGCAACAGATGGAGGAGAGCCCCATGTGAAATGTAGTTCACAGAGTCACTGTATTAAGGCATGCTGAAATGGGTTTAAAGACAAAGAATTAGGAGAGGAATCAGGTAATTTTTTATAAAAACCTATAAATTTTAACAATTATTCTAAAATCTTTTAACTGTAAGGTGTTTCCCCCTTCCCCAATACCAGAAATGCATCTAAAAAGGTATGGAAGAAAGTAAATACCTACTATGCACCAGATGACAAAGGACATTTCAAACTTGTGAGGAAAACTAAAAATTGACAGGCCAAGAAATGCAAAAACACACGTTTCTGAAAAAGAGAAATCACATCTTAAATAAACAATTCTAGAAAACCTTTTCTACTCCTGTTATTAATTACCACATAAAATAGTATGTAAAATGGGAGTTCCTGACCAAACCCTGGAGAGCTGCTGGTGCTCACTAAGGAGTGGTAAAGTTCACTTTGCAGCAAAGTCACTCCCTGATCATACTGCATCCTCCTGCAAACAACTCAGAATTCATTCAGGGCAGAAATTCCCCAGAAGGCAGGGATGTTTGTGATGCAGGAATGTGTAATTTCTTCAAAGGTTTGGTTTGGAAAAGGAACTGGAAAGGCTCTAGGCCTCTGAGCTGCTTGTACCACTACTTCCAAAATCCTCCAGATGTGAAGTTACTGTTTTTGCAAGTAGCTTTTTACATAAAAACCATTCATAAAAAATACCACTCAACCCCCATCTCCTAGAACTAAAAACAGACCAGAGGAGCACACGAGTCAGAGATCTCTATTTGGCCATCAATCTTATGGCAAATCTCAGCAGGAGCCTGCAGGATGAGAGAGATTTACTGCATGTTTTATCCAGTGTGGCAGGAAAGGTGACTTTTGAGTGCCTTCCAGCCTCCACTCTTGGGAATTCTTCTCTTAAAGACAAGCACCATTGACACAAAAATGCCTGGATGCAAATTCACACCTCTGCTGCTCCCAACAGAACCCCTGTTCCATGGAAATTAAATTTAGAACTATTAACACTAGATTTACTAGCAGGCAGCACCTACCACACATGAAAGCAACAGTTCTGAGTGTCTGCTGCATCAGGATCTGTGTCACTGGGGACAGGTTGTGGTGTGTGTAGTGAGACATCACGATGCCAGAGAACAGGATTGCCATGATACCTGTGGGCAAGAACAGCAGAAAACTCTGCAAGGATTTACTGCTGAGACCCTCCAGAGTCTTCTTCTCACAGGGCAAAACCTGTTCCTACAGCAGTGTAAATACTTTAACACATCAGACAGTGTGGTCAGAACTCATTTTGCTGCTCACCTGAGAGGGAGATCCCTTCTGCAAGGCCATAAGGGAGGTAAGCAAAGATAATCATCATCCCAAACTCTAGGGAAGGTGTCTTCCTCAAATCAATGTGCTTCAGTACGTACACACGGAAATGTTATGGAAAAAGTAAATTAAAAAATAAATCAAGAAAATATTTTGATGTGCTCATTCCATTACAAGACAATGTCTAAGCTTAATGTACTTCTCTACTGAATAGCCAATAAAATCTACATATTGGCCTTCAACTCAAGTATGGAAAGAGTAGTAATTTCTGATGTGAGGAATGTTTCTTATAGAAGCTACTGCTGGTAGAAGTCTGTCAGAAGACAAAGCTAGAGACAAGAAAAGATCACTCACTGATGTGCCTCTACAACACTGATAACAACAGGTAAATCAAATACTTTTGAGGCACAAGTAACTATAAAGATAAGCTGCTTTTCTCTTTGACTTAGTGTAATTTACATACCACTCAAAGAAGTGTGGAACATCTGTCTCCCTCTTTTGTTGTGATGTATGGAACAATTTCAAAGTCTGTTGAATTAGGCTGATGCCCCAAAAGGGGAAACACCTCTGTATTTAATCACACGTTCTATGCCCGTTGTTTACAAACACAGTGTTTACACACAGTGTGTCCCAGCTGACACCAGTAACTGCTGCACAGCCCAGAGCCCAGACAGTGAAGCCACAAGTAGCACTGAACAAGCCCAAAAGGTAACAGAGGTGTCTGGGCCAGAGCAAAGAGCCTTCCTGATCTCAGCAGAGCAGCTCCTGGGCTGTTTAGTAACCAGTTCATGGGAGTGGAAGAGGCAAAATGTAAGCCAGGGTGAATCCAAACAGAAGAGTGGCTGCATTCAGCTGCCTGCACATGATCCATAGGGACAAATGAGCTGGGCTGACTCAAAGGCCCCCGGGAAAAGCAGCTTTTTTTTTTCTTTTTAATTAACTGGTTTATGTATGTAAAAAAGAAGCCATATGCTTGTTAAAATGGATTGGTACTGAAATGGAATTAATATATTTTGAATTTACAAAACAATTACCATATCTTATAACACTCCAATACACATAAGCTATTATACAACATTTCAGACCTTAATTATGTTCATAAAAATTTGATGCCACTTTTAATACACATCCATGCACACGAACATAAAACCAAAATAATGCCTAATAAGAAATATCCCCTAAGAAATGCTGGAGAAGATGGGAAGAAAATACTCCCAGAATGTTGCAGTTCACCAGTGTATACATATAAAAATTAAAAAAGGATATTAATGCAGAAATAAGACCAGTAAGTGTGCCAAGTGCTGCAGAGCCAAAGAACATCTTGAGAAAGTATCCCAGGGCCTGGAGAAAGGTTTGCCATCCACTTACATCTGACATATTTTCTCTTGTCAAACCTTCTGCTGTGCTAGATACAGTTAAAAGAGAAATAAAAAGAAATGGTTATACATTCTAAGCCTGGATCCAAAAATATCAAACATCTTTTGAGCACAACAACAAAAAAGACTCCCGTTTCTTTGCTGCTACCACTCTTAAAAGGCTTTTACTGTGATATATATAACAAGAGAAATGTCAAAAGATGTTAAATCAAGCCTCAGTGTAATCCCCAAAGGGAAACCTAATTCTGCTAAAAACCCAGCCTTGCTCCTCTGAAGACTCCCAGGATGGCGTAAATAGGCTATGGAGATGCCCAGGATTTCAAAACAATGTTCAAACCTTGAAAAGGAAAAGAAAACACATTTCACAGTGGTAAAAACTCACGTGATCCTCTGAGAAGAACAAATGAACAGGAAGAACTCTCATCAAATATTTAGGTGTGGATGAGAGACAAGAAGGTCACTGAAGGAAAATAAAGCAGCTCTTAACAGGAAAGAGAAGGAACCTCTTTGAATTTCAGCAGTGTATTTTATGGAAATTCTGTGCAAAGAACACACAGATTCTAACTCGTGTTTCCTTTGGCTGCTGTTAGCCCTCATCATCTTCCCTGAAAGCACCACAACTGTAATAAAAGCAATTAATTCATTAGAAAATTACCCTGACTTCACTACCTGCTTGGTACAGCTGTTCCTTCTACACATTCACAGTCACATCTACTGGCTCCAGCAATGACATGAAGATGTATCTATCCCTTTTTCACTCTTTCAGCCCCAAGGAACCATCAAAGGCAAAAGGTAAGGACACTGGATGTTCCTTTTCCCGTGGCAGCCCCAACACAAACACAGCCCCAGTGCGTGGCTGTGCTGTACTCCTCCCCAGCCACAGTGGGACCCTGGGCACAAGCCAATGGCACAGACAGCAGCTCTGGGAAGGGGAATTTTTCTGTGCCTGACAGGTGACATGAGGGGCTCCTGCTGTCAGGACCCTCAGATGGAAAGGGAGCTGATAATGAATGGAATTAGAAAGCAATCAGTTATCTGGGGTTAATGAGGTAAGGCACTGGGGTAAGGGTAATGAGGAAACCATTTACTGTCCCCTGCCTGTGCAGTTCATTTCCTTTTTACACAGAAGCACCACACAAGATTCAGCTTCACACCTGAAATACAGGATTTGTTCCACATGAAGGTGGAAGAATTACTGTATATCTCACAGAAAACTATGCAGTTACTGTTTCCATAAATGCACTTACTTGGTCAGGACAATTGAGACTGCATCGTTGAGAATACTTTCCCCAAAAACCAACATGTTAAGCACAGGATCCACATTAAGGGCATTGAAAATGGCAATAGTGGCCACAGGGTCAACTGCAGATATTAAAGAGCCGAATGCAAAACTGGGAGAACACAGAAGAGGAAACTGGATCAAAGAAAAATACCTACCCAGTAGCTTACATGAACAACAGTAACAAAGCCCATTTGTGTTACAGTTTCTACACTGTGAGAAGTTGTGCTCTTCCCAGCCCTGCGAACTTGGCCACTTGCCAAGTCCTTGAAAAAAAAAAATCTACATTATTGATCCTGAAAAATCTATTCTGTCTTTTAAGAGGGGATTTGGACAAGGAAGTTATACCCTTATCACATATATTAATAATACTAACTAATCAATGTTTACAAATCTTAACACCTGGTTAAAATACCCAGGATCTGTTTAAAGAAATCACTGAGCACAGAACAGAATAGACTAGAATGCAATAAAGTGGAATATAATACAATACTATTTGGAAATAAGGGCATAATAAATAGGGTATTGAAGTGTTCCATCTATTTCTTAGTTTCACATACAGTGTTGAATCTCAGCAATCTAAACACTAATCAAAAGAGGTGGCCAATGCAGTGCATTTCCCACCTGCAGCTATCCTGAAAAAAGTTTTATTTCATATACTGCACCATTTCCCCAAGAGCTTACCTGTCTGTCATGTTGAGTTTATAAATGACATCAGCCTGAAAGAATAGGTAGAACATAATCACAATCAAATGTGGTGTTCTGCTGCTCTTAAAAACCAAACCACTCATCAAATGCTGAGTTCATTACTAAGAAAAATTCACAGTAGTGATGTTATCCAGTTTAACACTGCCCTCCAACAGTAATCTACTGCTACAATTCTGGTCAGCCAAGATCAGGGAACTAGAGCACAGTCAGGTGAGTAGAGTACCCAAGACATTCAGAGGGAGAGAAATCTGAGTGGCAAAGAGGAAAGCATAGAATGCTTGGCCCACCACAGTGAAGTCTGAGAGAAAAGATAAATATCTGTGTTTATATGTAATCAACATATTGGGAAACACCAAACCACAGAAGAAAAAAAAAAAATTGAATACTGTAGGGTATAAAATGACTCTAGAGAACACAGACTGTGGAACAGCCTTCCATCAGGAAGATTGTGGAAGTCAGAAAAAAGTAAAAGTCAAGCTTTAATTGCTTTTCCCAGGGAACATGCTGTGTCACAGAGTGGCTCAGGTTGGAAGGGACCCCTGAGGTCACTACTCCACCCTTCCTGCTCCACAGGGCCCCTGGAACATCACCCAGATCGTGGCCAGAGCTTTTGAGGACTTCCAGGGAAAGAGACTCCAGGGCCTCTGCAGCAACAGCCATGGAAGGGCTGCACAACACAGCCTTTGTGAGAGCAGAGAACTGCACCCTGTGACCCAGGAACTCACTTTCACTCTGTTTGTCTGCTCTTGAAATATGGACTTTCAGTAACAAGGCAGATAAACTTAAGTGGCTCAAAGCAGTCAGTCTTACCCGGCCCAGGAAATAGATTCCTCCACCCACAATGAAAGCTGATATTGCAGTGCCAAATACTGAGAACAGGATGATGGAACCAATGTTCTGAAAAAAATTACCCTGCAACACAGGAATAAAATAAGTAAATTAGTAAAAATGACCTGAGGAAAAACTCGTGTTTGGGTTTGCATTGAATTAGATTCTAATTCACAACTGGGTTTCTGGTTGTAAAGGCTCAGTTTGGTTCTAGGTACCCCAGGACACACACCCACACCATCTGCCTAGAGAGAATGCAGCTCTCTTGGGAGCAAAAACAATTCCTCTGATTCCCAGCACTGATTCCCAGCCTGGCACCATAACAAGAACCCAATCCTCAGGCACACAGCTGGATATGCAGCACTTTGACACGTTCCCCACCTGGCAAAAGGGCAAGTTGATCCCTCTGTGGGAGACAGGGCAGGTGAAAAAGGCCTGTACACCTCCCAGCTGCCAGTCCATTGCTTGTGATTCTGTATGAAAAGGTCTCCAGTGCTGGTGCCAGCTCCTGGTACCTCCATGGCCACTGTCCCTGCCCCTCCTGCAGCACAGCTGGAGCACAAGGGAGCCCCAAACCCCCTTGGGCAGGATGAGAGCTGTGAGAAATGCCCATGGAAACACAGGCAAGGCTCAGAGCCCTACACACACTCTCCTCTTTAGCTGTGGAGTGACCCCACCTTTCCCACTTCTCCTCCTTCCCAGCAGCCCTTGTACAGCTCTGGTGAGGTAAGAAACCTCTCCAGCCAAGGCAAACCTTGTCTGTGCTGTACCCAACACCTTGCCAGCACTCAGTTATCAGCAACAAGCTACACTCCCTGCACTCTGCGTTGAAGAGGTTTAAATTTTGCACTCTCAGTTCCCTAATGATTAATATAATAGAATTTAATGCAATTATCCTAAGCTCCGTGAAGATAACTAAAAGCAGAATCTGTTCCAAACAAAACCTCAACATCCAGAATGAGTGTCTGGCAGGGCCTGACCTTGTGCAGTGAATATCCAGATTCAAATATAATAGGTGGAAGCAAAAGCAGAAAGAACATATTTGGACGAAACATTTCTTCTTCCTGCAAAAGAAAAAATTAATTATAATTTCAGGGATGTCACCATTGTTGAAATAACATCAAATGTTCCAAAAGAAAAGCTATTAAAAATTGTGATGGAAAATGAAAAATTTTTCTCCCTTTTTATCTAAAAATAGACGATTGAAGAACAGTAAACTATTCCAGGCCTGCTACCTCTATTGCTCTTTTCCAACCCAGTGATAGAAATCTAGGAGTTACCTATTTAAATTACTGTCTCCAAAAGAGCTGCATAGAAAACAGGTTATTTATGGTAAAGGAAAAATCTTCCTGTTTCCACAAAAAGTATCCCCACTTTATCTGGGAGTCTGGAAATCTGTGAGGACTGCCAAGGAACAGGTTAACTGGGCCCAAGCAGTTTCACTGGGAAACTCACCACCTGACAGGAGAATCACATCATCCCCCCAGTGCCCTGCAGGTGACCAGGCTCAGGTGACACACCACCTGAGGGGCCTGGGGCTGGATTCTTCTCAGCAAATGTCATTTCTGCCTGAGTTGAATGGCACAATTCTGATGGCTCCTTTTTGCCATCACAGTGATATAAATGGAAGCCACCATGAGGTAAGATGCTATTTTTTATGTCCTCAGTCTTTGTCACTTATCTCATCCCCTGGCTAACACTGCTCATGCTGTAGCCCCAGCCTGGCACCCTGGTTTTCCTGCTGGCAGAGGAAGCACAGAAAGCACAGTCTCTTTACCCACCTGTTCACTGCCCCCTGTCCCCAGGACAGGTTAGAGTTGCCACCTCTGCAAGCAGCCATTAACTTGTTTAAACCCAGGGCAAACAGCTGATGGACTGCTCTGTCCTAACAGCAGCTCTCAAACCAGAGGAACTCATCCCTTTAAAGTCTCATTCCTGCTGTACCAGTGATAATCATCTTAAAGGATTTGGGGGGCTTAGGAAACCAAACTGATCCTTTGGACTGAAATGCTCCAGGCTGTGAGTGTGCAGGCACAGAGCTGTGAACCCACGGCTGACACTGCTGTCAGCACCACAACAAACACACACCTCTGAGCCACTGCACACAGAAAAACCCCTGAAACCAGAGCTGCACAAGGAAGGGAGAACAATGGAAAGGGAGGACTGTGTTTGTGCTGCCTGGAGGCAGAGGGAAATAAACCATGAGGACTCTGAGTGCCAGCTGTGCCAGCCAGGAACTGCCAGCGAGTACAAGGTCTGAGTGGGGGACCTGAATGAACACTTAGTAAGGCATGATCACTGGAACTACATTACAAAGTTTTCAGGGCAGGGATAGGATCCAAGATCTCCTTTGTACAGGGATATAGCCTGCAGTTATATATTTCATTTTTTATCTTGATAGATAAACAAAAGGTATTTAGCAAATTTAGAACCATTTATAACCATGTAATAAAGTCCACGATTATTGATTAGAAATTTTCACATCTAAAATTATGACAGCCTGTGTTAAAATCCAAGCTTTATTACAGTGAAAGCAACTCAGGTAAGCAAATAATAATGTGATATCTGTGGCCTTTCATCTTGGCTGACAACATGAGGAAGCACAGCTCCCCAGTGCCTCCCAAGATGAGACCAACACTTCCCAGAAAATCCCCATAATTCATCAGCTGTGATAAGTGTTTCCTGTGTTTAGAGAACCAGTGCTCAAATCAGAGCATGAAGCTTTCTTTCTCCTTCTTACAGACATGATCTTACTCAGGTTATTTTATTTAATCCATAAGAAACTAATTTAAAATGCTGATGTTGTGGGCATTTAACTGATTTTCAATTTTAGGCCAAATACAGTTGACACAAACCATAAATGAAAAAATCCTAACTACTGCAGCCCCCACTGTTTTTAATGATTTCATATGCAAAAATGAAATATTACAACACAACTCTTGAGCTATGTAATTGTTTAAACAAGTATACACAGAACCAGTGTAGTTAGCTGACAAAAAAAGAAGTATAATATGTAGTTCAAAAGCCACATCAGATTGAAAATCTATGCATTTTAATGTATTTCAACTAAGGAGAAAAACATCTTCCTTTAGGGCACTAACTGAAATATAAAACTGCAAGGCAGGATTAAAATTCACTACCCAGACCAAGATATTCAGCTGGCTGATATAAATCCTGTTCAGAACTGGCAATTCAAATCACTGTGACTTCAGTCAGTTCACTGATATAATGAATTGTTTGGTGCTGTGAAACAAAATCACAGCTTACATGCTGAAAGGTTTTGAACTAAAGCAGGAATAGTGAAGAGTTTACTGCTTTGATAATGTGGATGAACAGTAGGAAGCAAAATCCTTGCTTCACTGCAGCTCCTGGAGAAACTTCTGCCAAGACTTGCCCTCTAAAACATTAAGTATTACAAAGCCTTTTTCATAAGATTTAGGGATTTTTCTACAATTAAAAATTAATTGTTACAACTATACCTTCCAGTTGGCCAGCTTTTGAGCCTCTATGATTTTTATAAAAGCTCCCATAAGGATACCTAGGAGAGAATAAGAAAACATTCTGAAACAGCCACAAAACACATCACTGTTTATCAGCTCTTCAAGTTTTAGAAGTGAAAACAAGGCAAAACACAGTGCAGCAAGTCTTTCATTCCTAAACCATGAAAACACTGAGTGGTTTTGGGTTTAATACCCCAACACCCAGTTTCCAATAGGTTACATAACTGCAGAGTTTCCCTGCACAACAGATTGTCTCCTGGGATATCCCAGCTCCAAACAGACCTACTGAGAGTGTAATGCTCACTGGCTCAGAAAAATAACAGGCTTAACTTCTCAAAAATGCTTCTCATCTAAGCTGCACTCAAATGAAATTTCACCTTCCCTGCTGAAGAATCAGGAAGTTATGTTTTAGGTATCTGTGCTTCCTGTCACTTCAATATTATTTGCAGTTAAAGCAGCTTAAATGAAATCACTCTTCTTCACAGAAGTGAATTTAGTTTGAATGAAATCATAACACTTTCTGGCAATGAAGAAGGCAACAAACTCTGATCAGGGTGGAGACCCTGTCAGAACTATTTTCCAAATGAATTACACACTGTTTAAGTCATGTAGAAATAATGTGAATATAGAACAATTTTATCAAGGCTGCTGCAAACTCCGTGGTTAAAGGTCATTGTACTTTCCTCCCACACATATTCAAACAAAAAGACATAAAACTGTAACAGGATTTCTCCCAGAAGTCATGAAGATAACTCATCAAGTGTCATCAATTGTTTTCCAGCAGTTACAGAGAACTTGTCTTTAGCCAGATTTCAGATCTGTGTCTCTGCATAGTTGTGTTTTATTATTTACAGAATGGAGAGTTCACAATCAAACACTGGGACACAGAAGTCAAATACTCCAAATGGAAGGTACAGAGTGTGTGAGAAGCTCTAAGTGTGCCTTCCTGTAACTCAAGTGTGCTTTCCTGTAACTCATGAGAGCTCCTCTCATGCTGCAGCTAACAAAAGAGTCTCACAACCAGAATCACATGGATTACTCCTGATGGATGTGTCACACACACAAAGCCACGAGGCCTAAGCCTCCTTTTGTACAAAGATCTGTGAAGGCATCAGTCCCGGAGGGTAGAAATAATTGTCCCATGAAATGGTTTCTATGGAAAGGAAGAGGAAAACATAAAATGAAGGAACATCAAAGGTCTGCTGCTCCTTGAAGGACAGAATGCAGATACAGCCACTCACGTTGACAAACTACTCTTCCTTTATTACTAAAGGAATGAATGCAGGTTCTGATCAGCTGTTTCTATTAAATCAGGCAGGCTAGTTTTGTCAAGGGGCTAATTAGAAGGGTAAGTCTGTAACAGTTAATCTATACCTCATTTTTCTTGAAAAATTTATAGGCATTTCCTTATTGCAACCCACCTTTATTCTTCCTGAGAACATCTTAAAACTCAGTAACAAATCAAAGAGAAAAAACACTTCCAGAAACTATTTCTACCCACAAAATTCCAGCAACTTATAAGGATGAGGATCAAAATCCAGCCTCAGAGAATGCACTCCCACCCTGTCCACCAGAGAGACACACCCTTTAGAAACCATAAACCAGAAATTTCTGAGCAGCTCAGACAATGGGAGGAAAAACACTTGTGAAAATCATGCCTCTTTTCTCTGCTGCCACTTTTATTAGCCTTCAATAACTTCCTGAGAGCATTTGCTTAATTTACAAGTCAAAACAGGACACACCTCACTTCTGGCACTGCTGGCAAAACTGGATATTTGACACTCAGGCTGTGCTCCAGCAGCTGTGCAGAGCATTTCCAGGAGCAGAGGGTCACTGGGCAGCTCTGAGCTGGCAGCCCCAGGGATCAGACAGGTCACTGTCCCCAGGGCTGAGAGCATTTCCAACATGACTGAGCCTATGAACCAACTACACAGGGCTGAAATGGCACAGGGCATCTGTTACCTGGGGTAACACCCTGCTGCCTCACAGCAATGGCATCTGCTGGGTCATGTCCCCTCTCTGGGGGGACACTGCTGTGCTGCACCCCAAAACCCACCCGAGCACCTCCTGCAGGGCCTCTGAACACAGGAGATGCAGCACTGCTCCTTCTGATCCACCCTGAGGAGCAGCAACAGCCCTGGCAAGGAGCTTTCCTTTTCTTGAACAGGATTTTGTTGGGGCTCACAGGAACACAGCACACACCAACACTAAATCCAACAGCTAAAACCCTTCTCCTGCAGCTGAGATGCCAGTAACAGGGAACAGAAAGAGGAGAATGTCTGTGCCTCTGCTGCTCTGCACAGCTCAGCAGGAGCAGGACACAAACTGGCCCAACACCTCTGCTCTGCACTGCCCAGGACACACAGAATGACAGCAAAGAAAACCCAGACTATGCCAGCAGGAGCAATCACTACACTGCTGCATTGTATATCGGGGGTTATGTTTAAATTTGGATTAGATATTTAACAGCCATGGTAACTAACCTGATCTGAAGCCAAATCAACACCCTGTACTTGGGTTTTTGTGTACAAAGGGGAAGGACACTGAAGGGACAGTACTGTCCTTGTGGCACCTTTCAGGGAGATACATTCACACAACATCTCACCTCTCCATGGCAATAATGAAAGGAGGGAGGGAAAGACAAGTGTGCCAACAGTGAACCAAGCACTGGGTGGTTTCTGTGAGGATGACAAGTGAGTCAGGATGAGCTGCAGCAGCTCTGATCCCTGTCAGAACCATAAAGGCACCAAAGTTTGATGGGTGATCTGCTGTAAAGATGAGGGAGGTGTGTGTGCACACCCAGCACTGGGACAGGATCCTCACCCACCTGTTTGTGTTTTTATTGAACAGAAATACTGAAACTCACACGGGGCTTTGCAAGGGAATGCTGCTCAAAGCTCCAAAACCTGCTCTGTGACAAACACAATGTGGTCTCCAGCACGTACAGTCACCCACAAACCCAGGGAGTCACAGTGCTGGGAAATAAGCTTCTCCTTCTGCCAAGTAACAGCCCTAAGCTTTCCTCAATCCAGCACCAGAGGTGCAAGAGGACCCCTGTTCTCCAGGAACCATAAGTTACTGACAAGCACCAAGAACCTCATTTGCTCCAACTGAGAAACTGTGAAAATACAGTTAAGAAATATGAGAGAAGGTACCAAAAATCTACCTGCTCAACCAGTAATATGGTCCTTTGAGCTGCCTCAGGATTGTAACTAAGCATCTTTGTCTTCTTGTTGTATTTTTAGAACAACTGTCAGTGAAAGCATCACCAGCAAGAGAAGCAAAAATATTAAAGAATCTTGCAGACAAGTCACAGCTGAAAAACTGGTGCTGGGAACATTCAGACCAGGTTCTCTAAACATCAGACAGCATGTAGAGAAAATAATGAATGCATTTGGCCTGATTTGCTCCTCATTTACACATTTATAAATCAGGAGCAACAGTCTATAAATAAATTAATCTACCCTGACATAAAACTACAGGCTCAGGAATACTCCAAATTTAATCCAAATTAAGTATGTACTTGATCTCCATGAAGGGTGACACTCTTACAGCTCAAGCCAAAGGAGGAGCTCTTGTCATGGTACTGATATCATGGGACAGTTAGGATCTGGCAGTCCAGGTGAGGTTTTGGGATAGCTGCAGTCGCCAGCTACACTAAAATCCCACAGTCAGACACAATTCTGCCAACACCAACATGAACACATGCACCACCCCAAAGGGAAGGCTGGAGCCTCATGCCCAGGGAGGGTGCACATCTTGTCCTACCCTGAGAATGCAAACAGAGGAAGATGCCAAAGTAGTCAGGTAGTGACACACCTACAGGTGTCATTTTCCTGGGCCAGTCTCTGCGTGTATGCTCATTTCTTTATTTCTTCCATCAATTTAACTCTATGAATTAGTTGTTTTCTTCACTGCATCCAGTTTGCTGCATCTTTCTAGTGATGCCTAACACACAACAGAGCATTATCTCCAGTGCACAGTGCTGACAGTCCCTGGACCAACACAAACCCAGCACAAAAATGCCATGGTTACTCACCTAAGGAAACAACAGCCACGCTCTCTGGTAAAAAATGAAGCCGGTATTCTATCAGTAAATGCACCAATATGATGCAAATAGCTGTGAAGGGGGAAAAAAGGAGATTCAGGAGTGCTGGAAACAATAAAATACGCTTTAAAGTAGTGTTTTGAAAATACACATGCAAACTCCTCCTAATGATTTAGCAGCCTTCACTTTGGCAATAAACCCAGAGGCATCAGTGTAAGCAGTAGCTCCCACCACCACAAATGTTCTAAATCTCTGTGCCTGTGCAAAATCCCACTTCACAGAGAGAACCAGAGGAGAAATAAACCACTGTGATTTTGAGCTGGCCTGTGTCCTCAGACACAGACTACAGTTAACAGTGATTAACAGACTTTCAGTTCACCATTCACCTATAACAAGAAGACTAAAAAAAATCGTCATGCCACTGGACTGTTCCTCTTGCTGTGCCTGGACCCCAGTCTGGACTGGAAGGATGGGTTTGGGAGGTGTAGGTGCCACCAGCTTGGTGGTAACAGCCAGCAGAGTGTGGAGGGTGGCATTGATGACTTCATGGGTGGCATTTGCAGACCTGCCAGGATAATACAATATGAGATTATACTGGACGGGAGCAGCACGACAAAGCCCACTGCAGACATGCACACACCAGCCAACCACCAGATCAACTGAACCCGTACTGGTGACCAGCTCCTCACGGCCGTGCTTTAAAAGCAGCCTCTGATTAGACAGATACAGAAGTTCATGTTCATGGAGCTGATTATTGCTGAGTTGCTTCACACACCTCAGAGCCCA
>JANPWX010000390.1:144340-162918 GCA_024734555.1 Trochalopteron elliotii
ATCCATCCATCCATCCATCCATCCATCCATCCATCCATCCATCCATCCATCCCTGCAGTGTGAGTCTGAGATGCTGTGCTGACAGGGACATGGGACAGTATGTAACAGCATCACGTCCATTTCTGTTCATTCCTGGTTTGACTAGCTCAGGAAATAAAAGGGGAGTTGTACAAACACACTTATTGATTTGAATAGCTCGGATTGTTTTAAAGGCCCTCTGAAATATGAGCCATGAACTTAATCAAATGAAATTGCAGATTTATGGCAGAGACATTGACACTCATTTACATGAAAGTGAAAGCCACCTGAATAGTCACCAGGACCGCAGCTGTTTTTCTGAGTGTTACTGGCAGGGCAGAGCTGGAGAACGTCAGGTTTCCTGTTGACAGACTGAACCTACATCTCCTTTGCTCATCTGATGTGGTTTTGTCGCGACCTACTTAAGATAGTCTTACCACAGTTATGACCAAGGCTTTTTTCCACACTGGCTAATTTCCAACAATCTGCAGTCTGCTGATCCCCGTCTGCTTTAACTCATTCTCAGCATCCCAGCAGCATTTGGGACAGGGTGCATGGCTTCAGCCGAGGCACAGCTCATGGGGTGACTCAGAGCTCACAGGTGCCAGTGGAAAATGAGACTGGCACTTTGCAAAGTGGTGCAAGCTGACTTCCAGAGTGATGTGCACATCCCCCTCCACTTGGAAACGGCCGGACTGCAGGCCTCCAGCACATCAGAAACTCAGGCACTTCTGCTTTTTGATCTCAGTTTTCACAATATACTGGAGTAGAGATTTTGAACACTTCATCCATAAATAATGAAGCTTGATCCAGAATGAGATGCACTTAAGCTGATGAAACAGGAATTTTCCTTGTGAATGCTGTCTTCCTTTTTTCTGTGAAAACTAAAAATCAGAGTTTGCAAAGGATGGCTGGAAGTATCTGGTCACTAAAAGGTGAATCATCACAGTTTCCCTTGAGAATGCCTCTAAGAAGAAATTAGTCTTCCACAAACTTGTATGTTATTAGCTCATAACAACTTTTGGAGTTTTCTTTGCTTGTGTGAGAAGCGCAGTGAAAAAGCCAGAAGTTATATTGAAAGGGATTGAGGGACAGTTGGTGGGATTGTGGCAGAGAAGGACAGTGGGGGCCATTGTGCCTCTCTCCTCCATGCAGTGCAGCTCGTGCTCTGGGTCACAGGACAGGAAGAAGTTCCCCAGCTGTGCAGCCCAGTCCTCTTTTGCAGGTCCTTATCCTGTCCTCCTGGAAATCAGAGAAAAATATCATTGAAAGCACCTCTGGAGAGCTCCAGTCCATCCTCTGTTCACAGCAGGTCCAGCTTTAAGGTCAGAGGAGGCTGCTCAGGGTCTTGTCCAGAAAAAATTTGAAAATCTCTAAGGATGGAGACTGGATGGAGCTGCCCTGGGAGACCTGTCCTCATGCTGCACCCTCTCGGGGTGAAGGATTCTTTCTGTTGGGCAGCTGGAAGCCCCCTTGCTGCACTTCATAGCTGGTGCCATGGCAGGCTCTGCTGCTCCTCCCTCAGTGCCCACACTGATCTGAGGCAGGAGTAGCTGTGTCCATTCTTGAGTTTTAAAGTCCAGTCAGCCAGTGGTGGAAGAGCCATGGCAGCTGTGCTGGTCAGGGCAAAGGGCATGGCTGATGGAGTCCTGTGTGACCTTCACCAGTGGCAAAGGCCTCGTGACCTGGTCACCAGAGCAATGTTCAGTTCTGTGCCAGGCTGGTGCAGAACAAGCAAAATCTTAAAACTCTCTTTCCTAGTCACTTGAGTTGTGTTTGGCGTAATGAGTAGGTCATCTGGCCTAAGAAAGAAGGCCAGAAATTGTACTGGTTTGTTTTTTCTCTGCTTTTTCTTTGCTTTTGTTTTGTTTGGCATTTTTTGGTTTTGGCTTTGGCCTCAGCTTCATTTTTTGGGTTGTTTTTTTTTCCTTAAATCTTTCAACTGGCGTGATCAGAAAGCTCCACACTTGTTTTGTTTTACTGGTGTTTTAGCTGTCATGTGCTTTTAATCATGAGGGACTGGTGCAGAAAAGGGATGAGTACAGATGTAATTCTTCAGGATGTGACTGACCTTGTCCTCACTGTGCCTGCTGGCCCTGGCCAAAGGGAAACCACAGATGGGGTTTGGGAGCCATGGGAAGGATTCAGGAAGGGATGTGAAAGGGAGGAAGATTTAGCCAGGAAAGTAGAGGCCTGGCAACATAAACACAAACCCAGGACTGAACCTCACAAAGGCCAGGATCTGAAGGGAAAAACAAGCCAAACAGGAAAAGGTAGATGGAGAACAAGGGTCCCAGGGAGCCCTGCTGGAAGGGGAGCATCAGAGCAGTTGGAGGCAACAAAGGCTGCTGGGTCAGGCTACTGTGTGAGAACGGGAAATTGCAGCAACCTGCACGTAGCCATTGGTCAACTACTCTGAACTGTCTTCTTTCCACTCAGTTGCAGTGCTGGACACACACACTCAGCCCAGCACACTCTGGGTGAAGCAACCAAGGTGATATCAAATTATAATGTCTCAAATGTTCTGTGGGAAGAGATGGTGGTTTTCGTGTCTCATCTCTGACTCATCAGCAGAAAATCACTGCTTGTCAAACTCTGCTTGTTTGACCTGTTGATTCCAGTGAGAAGGGACCAGTCCAGGTTACTGCCACGGAGGTAACCAAGCCAGGCACCTCTCCAGCATCCTGGTGCACTCGGTGTTCTGAGGAGTTGGTCACAAGGAAAGTAATAATTTTGGCAGGAAGCTATCCAGGCTGCTTCTCACTTGTGGTTTTCTGATGCACAGCCACTGAGCATCTGTTGATTAATACATGCACTGAATGTTGCTTTTAATAGATCACAGGAATTTCACAGTTGTTTAAGCTCATCTAAGATGATGTGGCTGTAGGTAACATAGTGTTTAGTTTTAATTCTCAAATTATGCAGAGCAGCCTAAATAGATAGGTATGTAGAACATGGAGGGCAGGCACAGATGCATTAGTGACCAGCTGTAACCTTGTGCTGGAAATGTTGGGGAAGGTGCTAATTTACAGCCCAGGACTTTGTTCTGGCTCAGGAGCAGTCTGTCAGCTCTAAAGACCAAAGGCATGCTGGATTTACTCTGGGGAGTTGGTTTAGCTCTTATGACAGTCTTTGGCCTTGAAGACATCTGAGTTTGCCTTTTAGATTATCTACAAACATGGTGATCTCAGGCACGTTGGAGTCACCCTGGAGTCAATTCTCTCTGAAGCAGAGTGCTGACCTTCCTTCTGCAGGGGGTGCAGGGACAGTGGGAGGAGGCTGCCAGCTGTAGGGAAGGTGGAAGTGCTTCAACTGGATTACTGTAGAATTATCCTACAAGTGTTTGAATCTCTCGGTTCCCTTCCAAGCTTGGATTCATAGTAAAGACAAAATATTTCCTGGGTTATGGACAGGGATTCAGCTCTAAACTCACCTGAAGCCAGATCCTGATTCTGGCATGGAATATAGTATAGGCCAAAATCCATAATGAGCCAGTCTTTCCAAAGTTATTGCTTACAAAAGACCTGCCTTTTGGGGAGCTTCAGCATCACCCAGGCTTGGCCCCATTGCAGCTGCTGAAGATCTTGGCAGGCTGGGATGTGGGTGCTGGAGAGCTGCATTGGCCTGAGAACAACTGAAACGGATCATCTCCTCTCACCCCCCTCTCTCAGTCTGAGACTGAAAGAGAGAGAACTGGCAGCACTTTGACAGGGAAGATGAATGATCTTTGTTATTAAACTCTGGACATTTCTTTATCACACAGGTGAATGTTCAGCTGCCAGTAAGAGATCAGGAAAAGCATCAGTGTGTGATTTGTTTTATTGCTTTGGGATAGATATGAAAGATTCCCGTAGGCTGACTGAAGAAATGCTGAAAATGCTTTTAGACCCTTCACTGTACAGAGTTGTTTTTCCATTTCTTAATGTGCCTTACCATGTATAATATTTTATTTTCTTGTTCTCTAGCTATGTGCAGTAGGCATATGCCTGGGTGCATATATGTACACAGACTTGCATGTATCAACATAAATACATCGACAGGCAAATTCCAGGCACTAGTTCTCAACAGATAATGTCCCTCCTGTTGCTTTGTTATCTGTTGTTTGAAACTATTGGATGCTTGGTTTGTTTGCTTTTCATTGCATGTTTAGTCTGGTTTTGACATGCTCAATCTGGAGTTTATCCAGGAGGAAGCACGGAGGGTGGGAATCACATTGTGTGGCTGCAGCCAGTGCCCAGCGAGATGTGCTGCTGTAGCCAGGCACCAAAGGCTGTGACTAACCTGAAATGCAAAGGGGATCAGCCCTGGGGAACAGGGACCCAGAGGGCATTCCAGGGAGTGTCCCCAAGGAGAGACTGCACCTCACCTGCTGGCACTGAGGGCCTGAATACACAGGCTGGGGACACAACTCCTCTCCTGCCTTGGATGGGCAAGGGGTGAAGAGCACCTTGCTGAGGAGTGATACTGTCACCCTGATTTTTCAGCCTTCTGATGTGTTTCATTTCTACTAGAGCTTTCTCACGCTTGTGACAAAAAAAACCCACTAATATTTTGTAAACAACACATTCCTTTCCAGGGGAAAAGACAAATTGATAGACTTCTGAGTTAACCACTGGGGTCAGAGGGGTGCTCCTCTCATCCCCCAATCCTTGACCAAATCCCAAAAACTATTTAAGTTGAGATTCCCAAATAAACTTCCTTTTTCCTTTTCATCTCACATCCTGGGTGAGATGTGAGTGTGGTTCTTTCCCTGTCCTCTTGCAACATGACCCCAACTTCCTGTCTTCATTTTTGGTGGCAGAGGTTTGTTCTTGCTGCCTTGTGCCCTGCCACACCCCAACAACTGCCCTGCCAGGTGGGTGGACACAGGAGTGTCCCCATGCACAGAGCTCCTGGTTTACCAACACAGGCTCTGCTGGCTGCACGCTTGAGACACTGACAGGTACAGCCAGGAGGTGCTACCCCACAGACAGGACAGGGAGGAATTTTCCTCTCTTGTTTTTTTGTTTTAAACACTGAATTTTTTTGACTGTGAACTCGGGCATTTCATGAATTTCAGAGCTGGTGCTGTGCCGTGACTCATCGAGTCCCCTCTCCCAGCAGTGTGTGATGGGCCTTCTGTCTCACGACGTGACTCTCCCAGCACAAATGGGCTATGTTTAGTGACAGGCTTCGGCAGGAGGCAGTTGCTGCTTTGCAAATGCCTAAACTGAGGCACAGAGAGGCTGGAGAAACGGGCCCAGAACAGACAGCAAGTCAACGGGTGAGCTGGGGAGCATCTCACAGGGTCCTTTCCACCTGCTTTCTGACCAGCACTTTATCTTGAGACACAAGGGAGCCAAACACACTGGGGAAACCTGCTCCCCAATCTCCCAGTGAAGAGGTTTTGGTTTGTTTACAGGCACAGATGGGTCTCACTAACACCTCTTACTTGTCTGCCTATTCTGCACCCTGCAGGCAGCCAGGCAGACGGGCTGGAGCCCAGCACGGGGCAGCTCCACACTCACGTCTCCAGCCAGTCCTGGGGACAAACCACCCTGCACGGGCCAGGGGGTCCTGCAGGCCCCACAGCCTCTTCCCAGCAGTGCCCAAGGGCTTCTGCATGCTCACGACAAAGATGTGAGAAGGCAGTGATGACTAAGTAACATCCTTTTCCATTTCTTCCTGAATGTCTTCCTCAAGTCAATCTACTTTCTTTTTCAAAGGGCTGTTCAATCCCTCATTTTAAACCAGCATTGCAAGTTTGAGCCTCCTGCAGCCTGCCCCAGGTGTGGTTTCTGGAGTGTATTTATGTATTTGGTGCATGCGTATCTATCCCAGAATTGGGCACATCTCATGTGTGTGTGTGTGCGTATAGGGGAATGACAGGGAGAGAAGACAACAGCAGTCAAAAGCATCATGTGTAAATTTAAAAAAAAAAAGAAGAATGGAACAATCAATTATGGCCAGGCCAGAATTAGAATTTAAACAACCCACTGCCCCCCTTTCCCATGCCCAAAGCCAGCAGAGGCTGTAAGGAGGCATCCTAGGAGGCAAAGAGCAGGGTAAGCCTGGCTCCCAAAAGCCTCTCCAGCTACTCCTCAGTAGTAGGAAACTTCTGGTATCTGCAGCTTCCTCTGGCAGCCAGTCCCCACTGGACTGTGAGCACAGCCACCTCCTTTTCTGTTCTGGACCTTGTTGTCACCAGATTCCTTGGACAGGGGCCCACGAGCTGAGGAACCATGAGAGATGTGTCCACGTTTGCCCTCGGAGGGCAGGTGGCAGCTGCTCCCTGGGCAGGAGCCATTTGTCACCAGGGAGGTGAAACCCCAAAACCATCTGCAGAAATCTGGGACTTGCCTGAGCCCTGCCTTGATTGCTGCACAGCTCAGCTCCTCACTGCCTGCCCTCCACCCAGGGTTCCTTTACAGGCTGAATACCTATTTGTGAAAGGCAGGGTTCAGTATTCTCTGGATTACATTCCTGTTGGTCTATAAATTAAAAGTTCTTCCTCTTTCCTTATTATAGACCATCCTGAAAGCCCTTCTGTCAATGGGAATAAACAAATCTTTGTGACAACTCTGATTAACAGAGTGTTTGGTTAGCTGGATTACGTTTACTGGTGCCAGCTGCAAATGAGTCCAAGTATCTGTTGTAGTGGTGAGGTACATCTGCTGTGACATGTCTACAAACAAATGGCAATTGGAAAAGAGAGCAACTGTACAAACAACTGCATTTCTCACTCACGGCAGTAGCCTGGAGCTGCTGGGCACTCCCAGGACTTGTCACCTCTCGCTCACACGAGCATCTCCCTCTCCAGCTGCCTCCAGACCTGCCAGCCCTGGCAGGAAGAAATGCAGGACCCTTCCAGGAAGGATGCCTGCCTTCTCTGCCCTTTGCCAGTAACGGGATGGACTGGCAAAGGCAGCTGGGACACGGGGAGGCACATGGGTGGCACTCCAGAGTGTGTGCCAATGTGCACAGCTATTTCCCAGCTGGACTTCCTGCGCTGCCCAGCAGCCAACACCTCTGCCCAGGGCCATTTAGCAGATTGTTGGGAATACAAGCAGGGGGACCTCGAATTTTGGGGAGGGTTCATTACCTCGTGCCTCTGCTGGGAGAGAGAAGTTTCACAGCTGAAATGATACAGGTATTCTGTTCAGTACCCAGCAAAGTCAGAGCAGAGAGAAAAGTAATCACCGGAACGTTCTGGCCCGGTACTGCTGCACTCTCTCACATCTCCTTCCTGTCAGAGGCTGCTGCTGCTGGATTTTATGGGCATTCCCTGAAGTGAAAGAAGTAAAAGAATGTTCTCCTGCTTCTGTTATCTCTGCAATCCCTCGTCAGGACAGCAATTGCTTTGTTGATAAAACAGGCTCCTCTTCACACCTACTTCACAAATCACTTCTGACACACAACACGCAGGATCCACAGGACACAGAGACATCCCTTCCCGGGGCCCTGTGGCCTGTCCTGCCCTGCACAGAGAACGACTCCTGCATCCTGAAGCATAGATAAGGGGACAAATGCGGATTTTAGAGTGGTTAAGTGGAAAGGCAACAATAACAAAGATTGGACGCCACACAAGCGATAACTGTCTCACAGGAAAAAGGGGATATATTATGAAAGAAAGAGAAAAGACAGTGGAAGGAAAGCTATTTAGCTGTGGTAAGCTGGTAAATACCCAGCCGGGTGCTCACTCCCCTCCAGTCAGATGGGGAGATCAGAAGGACAAAAGTGAGAAAGAAGAAGTGTGCTGGGCCAAAGGCAGTTTAGTAAGTGAAGCAAAGCTGTACAAGCAAGAAAGCAAGATAAGGAATTCAGTCTCCACTTTGCATCAGCAGGCAGGTGTTGGGCCTTTCCTAGGGAAGCTCATAA
The DNA here is from genome assembly GCA_024734555.1 of Trochalopteron elliotii. Taxonomy (NCBI): domain Eukaryota; kingdom Metazoa; phylum Chordata; class Aves; order Passeriformes; family Leiothrichidae; genus Trochalopteron; species Trochalopteron elliotii. Next base: position 152,216 of record JANPWX010000390.1, read on the forward strand.
ATGTTACTTGGGAAGATAAACACCATAACCTTGAACATCTCTCTTTCCTCATCTCGTCCCTGAGCTTTTATTGCTGAGCACGATGTCCTGTGGTGTGGGATATCCCTTTGGTCACTCAGGGTCAGCTGTGTGTCCCCCCCAGCCTCTCACCTCCCCAGCTCCTCGCTGTGGGGGCAGGGTGTGGAAAAGAAAAGGCCTTGATGCTGTGCCAGCCCTGCTGGACAGTGGGTAAAGCACTGAGTGTTACCAGGGTTGGTTTATTCAGAATTACAAACCACAGCACCTGAGCAGCACTGAAGAAACCAGTCCCAGTCTGGCAGTGCTGGAGGAGGAGAGCCTGATGAGAAAAGAGCAAAAGCTGAGGGCAAAGGAATTATTTTTTTCCTTGGCAAGGCCTTTTTCCTTGGATACTCCTCTCTCTCCAAGAGGAGATCAGCCCTACCAGCCTCCTTTCACCCCTGCAATGACTCTTTTGATGGACCCAGCTGCTCCTTCTGGCTGCCACATCCATCCAGCCATGGTACACAGACTGCAGTGGGTGCAGGGCCCATTCCTGTAGTGCTGCTGCCTGTGGCTGTCCCTGGCTGTGGGCTAAGATGAAGCTGTAACTCCCCCTGCTCTCCAAGGGCAGGAGATATCTTCCACTGATACGCCAATTAATTTCAGGTCTGAAAAAGGGTTGCATAGTCTCAGAGTTTCAGAGGTCATAGTCTCATAGTTCTCAAGCTGGGACATAGAACATCACATCCCTCTGTCCCAGCAAAGCAGTGATGGCTCAAAGTGACCCATGCTATTCTAAACCCAGAAATCTGCAGCACCAGGGAAAAACGTTAACAAAAAGCTGTTTGTTTAGTTTAAAACACCCTTACAAACTAAACAGCTTAAATCCAGGTTGTGTGCAATGAACTGCACACTGTAAAAAAATCCTTTTCTTGGTGTGTCTGAGAAAAATATGCTGATGGGCAAGGCCAAGGCTGGTTTGTTGTTGTAACCAGGCACTGTTCGCAGCAAACTGCTGCCAGCCTGGGTCCATTGTGAATAACCAATGGAGGTTGCATAAGAAGAAAAACTCTGAGAACCTGGCTGAAACCAGCTGGTCATGCAGGGAGCACCTCTCACCCTGGTGAATCACTGGGTGGTGACTGTGTGGGGACACAGCAGTTAGGGCCAGCAGACCCATTAGGTGACCTTTGCTGGCCACCTCTGTGTCACAGGCCACAATCACCCTCTGTGAAACCCTGTCATGAGCCCCAGAGCTTCTATTTCGGGATGTGTGGCTGGCACTTGGATTCCATGGAGTTACACTGCTTTAACTGGGTGAGAGAAGACATAAAAAAACCCCTATCACTTCCAGTTTTGCTCTTACAAAATTCAGCCTGACTTTCAGTTGGGATATTTCAGGCTGCAGTTACGTTATGTGGTCACTCAGAGTGCTCATAAGAACTAAGTATGAGCCCTGGTGTCCTGGACAAATTCCAGTTTAGGTGATCCTGTTCTGCTTTGCCACATCTTCCCACCATTGCTGTACTAGCTGCTGATGCTCTGCCTTTTCTGCCCTGCCCCACATCTCAGGGTTATTCTGCACTGTCAGCTGCAGACCCTGGTGGGGCTTGGATGGAAATTATGAGGTTCCTGGAGGAAATACCAGAGCAGGGTCAGCCTGACTGTGAATTGCAGCCCCTGTTCCTGTTCTGATGGCACAAACAACCCTGTCACACTGGATCCATGGTGTCCCCTGGGAAATGTTCTTCCTCTTCCAGAGCCCCCTTGGCACAGCTGCTGTCTTGCCTTGTGGGAAAACAGGGAAAGCCCACCTTGACACTGCTGCTGTCCTGTGTGGGGCCCGGGGCTGATGCTGTTCTTTGTGGCTTTCCTGGGTAGATGTTTTGTACAGGCTCAGCAGATCCACCACATGGGAAAGGTGCTGACCCATCACACACACACAGCTGCACAGCCCCTCCACCATAACCCTGATGCTTCCAGAAGGTGTTGGCCTTGCAGCACGTGGACTATGTGACAGACAGAAAAACACTGTTCTTCCTGACTTTGCAGTGTGCAGCACAGCTGGGGCTGCTGCACAGCCCTCCTGGCCAGCCTGCACACCCCTGCCTTCTAAACCTCTCTTCTCTCCAAGTACAACACCTCAGCTGAAAAAGAGCAGCTATCTGGGGAAAGACAGGCAGGCAGCACGCTCATCTTCAGGAATAGCTGCAGTTGTGAAATAAGTTGTTTCCAGAAGGCTTATGATCCCTTGCAGTGAGGGCATTAAATCAACACCTATTTCACTCCTGTAGGCAGGATCCTGCTTATGTCAACAGCTGATATTTGACAGCATTAAGTAATTACAAAAAGGAACTCCCCTGCAGAGCGAGATATTCCGTGGAGTAAAGATCTGTTTAGACCAGATTGTTGTGACTGAAGCTGGATAACCTGCGAGGCCACTCCAGAGACACTCTGCCCTTGAATTGTGGAGGAAGGAGGACAAGAGATCTGAGCATGGCCTTGTGTGAAGATCACTGGAGAGATGTTTCTGGGAGCATTTTCTGGAATCAGCACTGAGAAGACAGGCTGTGAGCATGCTGTGGGTGCAGCAGGTGTGTGCCCTGCCCTTGGTGGCAGCTCTCTGGCCTTGTAGTGTTGAAATCACTGATTTGCCATCTTTTGGTCAGCAAGTCAAGTGCTCAGTGCTGTCGGCATGGAGCCCCGAGGGCCAGGGGCAGTCTGTGTGGGAGGTTTGCAGCCCTGGATTCAGAGTCCTGCTGGTTTGGCTGTCACAGATAATGCCACATTCAAACCCTGAGTTTCCCTTTCTGCTCCATGCTGGGGAATTTCTGGTTGTCAGTTTTGCAGAGGCACCCAGCAAAGCTGAGTAATGCAGGGAAGGAGCCTCAGACTGCCTGAGCGTGGAGGAAGTTACACATTTGGCATTTGAGAAAATGTATGCAAATAGCTTTTCCAAGGCGTTCTCATCACCATCCACGTTTAAAGCAATTAAACCTCCCTCAGAGCGACACTTCCATGCAATAAACATTATACAGCACCTCACCAGGCTCTAGCACAGACAAAGAAATAATTGAAGACAACGACTCTGAGCTCTGAACTGTTGTTCTCCAGATGAGGAATAAATCAGCTGCAGCAGCAAGAGCAGCAGCTGTTTTTAGAGCTGGTGAAGGTCTCTTTAGCTTGACTTCACCTTCCCTGCTCACAGTCACGCTCGCTTCTGCAAAGATTTGAGAGTCAGATATTTATAGAGGACAGCAGGAGTCCCACAGCAAACAGGATCAGAATCAAGCATGACAGGAAATCATTAGGATTTCCTCAGAATAAAATAAATGTAGTAAAGGTGCAAATGCTCCTTCGGGGAAAAGTAAGAGCACAAGGCACAGACGGTGCCAGTGCCAAAAGCAGGCACTAATTAAGCCCAGAGGAGAGGGAATCCGAAAGGGCGGCGGTGCTGCTTCCAGCAGGTCTCTCACAGACTGAGCTGCTCCCTAAGCCTTGATTCAGCACATGCCTGACCCCTGCAGAGCCCGGTGACTTTCCAGCAGGTATCTGAGCGCTCTGTCACATTGCAGGGGAGGGCAGGGGAAAGGGATGCCTGGCTGCAGCCCAGCTCGCCGTGTGCCGATGTCCCCCCCGCCCGTGTCAGCTCCACATCATTGCTCTGGAGAGAGGAAAACGCCCAGGGCCTTGGGCAGGAGCCCTGAGGGGGGCACCCCGCAGACCCTGCCCGGGGAGAGCTTTGAGCAGGGACAGCACGGAGAGCTTCCCAGCCCCCTGCTTTCCATGGGGACACGAGTGACATCGGGAGCTGGAAAACAAATGCCCAAGCCCCTGTTGGCTGTGGGGGGCAAGGCAAGCCTCCCCTGCCTCATCTGACCGAGATGAGCAGAAATCACCCTGTGCCATGTTCACACAGATCACTCTGTGCCATGTTCATAGATCACTCTGTGCCATGTTCATAGATCACTCTGTGCCACGTTCACAGATCACCCTGTGCCATGTTCACACAGATCACTCTGTGCCATGTTCATAGATCCCTCTGTGCCATGTTCATAGATCACTCTGTGCCATGTTCACACAGATCACTCTGTGCCACGTTCACAGGAATCACCCTGTGCCGTGTTCACAGGGATCCCTCTGTGCCATGTTCATAAAAATCACTCTGTGCCATGTTCATAGATCACTCTGTGCCATGTTCACAGGGATCACCCTGTGCCATGTTCACAGATCACTCTGTGCCATGTTCATAGATCACTCTGTGCCATGTTCACACAGATCACTCTGTGCCACGTTCACAGAGATCACTCTGTGCCACGTTCACAGGAATCACTCTGTGCCATGTTCACAGGGATCCCTCTGTGCCATGTTCACACAGATCACTCTGTGCCATGTTCATAGATCACTCTGTGCCATGTTCACAGATCACTCTGTGCCATGTTCATAGATCACTCTGTGCCATGTTCATAGATCACTCTGTGCCATGTTCACAGGGATCACTCTGTGCCATGTTCATAGATCACTCTGTGCCATGTTCACACAGATCACTCTGTGCCATGTTCACAGATCACTCTGTGCCATGTTCATAGATCACTCTGTGCCATGTTCACACAGATCACTCTGTGCCATGTTCACAGATCACTCTGTGCCATGTTCATAGATCACTCTGTGCCATGTTCACACAGATCACTCTGTGCCATGTTCATAGATCACTCTGTGCCACGTTCACAGATCACTCTGTGCCATGTTCACACAGATCACTCTGTGCCATGTTCACAGATCACTCTGTGCCATGTTCATAGATCACTCTGTGCCATGTTCACAGGGATCACTCTGTGCCATGTTCATAGATCACTCTGTGCCATGTTCATAGATCACTCTGTGCCATGTTCACACAGATCACTCTGTGCCATGTTCACAGATCACTCTGTGCCATGTTCACACAGATCACTCTGTGCCATGTTCATAGATCACTCTGTGCCATGTTCACACAGATCACTCTGTGCCATGTTCACAGATCACTCTGTGCCATGTTCATAGATCACTCTGTGCCACGTTCACAGATCACTCTGTGCCATGTTCATAGATCACTCTGTGCCATGTTCACAGATCACTCTGTGCCATGTTCATAGATCACTCTGTGCCATGTTCACAGATCACTCTGTGCCATGTTCATAGATCACTCTGTGCCATGTTCATAGATCACTCTGTGCCACGTTCACAGGGATCACTCTGTGCCACGTTCACAGGAATCACTCTGTGCCATGTTCACAGGGATCCCTCTGTGCCATGTTCACACAGATCACTCTGTGCCATGTTCACACAGATCACTCTGTGCCATGTTCATAGATCACTCTGTGCCATGTTCATAGATCACTCTGTGCCATGTTCACAGGAATCACCCTGTGCCATGTTCACACAGATCCCTCTGTGCCATGTTCACAGGGATCACTCTGTGCCATGTTCACACAGATCCCTCTGTGCCATGTTCACAGATCACTCTGTGTCATGTTCTCAGGAATCACTCTGTGCCACATTCACTGCACGGCTTCTGAGTGACAAATCCAAACCCAGAGCCCGACCTTGCTACAATTTGAAGAGAAAAGAAAGGCTGCACATGTTTTAAGGAAGTCTACAAGCCCTTTCCTTGTACATCAAAGGGCAACAACTGCAGAGGCAGCGCCTGGGTGGTCAAGAGGTTCATCTCTTTGCCTCTCTAATTAAATTTTTATTCCAGTTAATCAAAATCCAAGTTGAGAAGAAGATTAAGGTGGCTAGAAGGCTTCATACTTTATTCCAGTAACATATCCAAATACATTCCCAGGATTAATTATGGTTAGGGCAAGGAAGTGACATCCAGAAAGGAGCCATTTCGTGTGGTCACCTGAGCAGCTTGCCACTGGTCAGCAGTAGAGTGGAAATGTTTAAAACCCCCTCTGAAGCAGCCGTTGAAGGAAATGGGCATTTTTTTGCTTCACAGCAGAAGGATTTATTTTCTGCATTTGAACCATCACACTTAATGTGACTGTGGAAGGTTCTTATTCACCATACAACTGTTTTCCCCTCTTGGGAATCCAATTAAGCTATTGGCCTTTGTGAGTTAGTTTTGCATTATGTAATTATGAGTTAATAGAAAGCAATTTCCTCTGAAATGTTCTTTTGTTCCTGGTTGTCCTGGTTGTCCCTGGATTTCTGGCAGGCAGTCACATTTCTACATGGTGTGAAGTCGTGAACTCAGGTGGCTTCAAGAGAGGCAGAATTTAATCCTAATTTCTTGCCTCCACTGCTGGTTTTGAAATCCAGCTGTGTGCCTGAATAATGCAGATGTTTTTCCATCCTTGTCACTTGGCAGGAGTTAGACAGGGTTTCACCTCTGCCTGAATTGCCTTTTCATCTGGTGTCGCCTGATGTCCTTGCAATCCTTCACAGGCCAAGGAAGAGCAGCATTCTTCCATCTGATCCACAAACAAGGCTGGCCCCAGTAGAGAGCTTTCTGGCATTCTCCTCTTGACCTCCAGGTGTACTGGAAATAGCCTGTTTATTTTCTGATTCTTGGCAGTTTGGGCTGTTTGGCAGTAGTTTACCCCAGCCATAGTCATAGACTTTTGAGAGGGACTTTTAAAAACAGTATTTTAAAATATGGATAAATTGCTTGCACTGAATTACACAATAATTTCATCTCGTGAGCTGAAATGTCCTTCCTTGGGAAGTTTTGGGAAGTACAGCCTGCTGTATTCCCTTGACTCAATTCTTAGATCTCAAAGGGATTTTATGAGTCTTTGCACAAGTCCACTTGGACTGGGTCAGATGATCAGCCTTCAGAGGTGGGCTGGTGCAACAAAATCATATGAATCTTTGCAGTGTGCCATGAGCAGATAAATCATCAGATTTTAGCCTATTCCTGTGATGAGAGCTGCCTTCCAAGTGAAGGTGGAGCTTTGCAGACTCGTTTCTGTGGATATTGCCTCCTTTTGAGAGCTATGACACATCTGTTGACTCTGGCAGAATGTGTACAGGGGCTGCTCAGATCAGAGCCCTAATAGCCTTGTTGGAAAGTGCAGTGGGTGGCACAATCTGGGAACTGGTCTGCAGCACTCCTGTGTGCAAGGAGCACCTTGCAGCGTTCAGTGGAGTTTTTCCACCTCAACAAACAAATACCTGCATTTGGTTTCCTCTCTGCTCCTGCTGGCACATGGATGTGAGATTAAATAGCTGCAGATGTGGGTGGCAGTGGTCTGATACCCAGCCGAAAATGCCAGGCCCTCTTAGGTGTGCTCTGATTGCCAAATTAAGTACACACCCTGTTGTGTCTTTCTGAAAACCTGCTGCATCAATAATTATGGCTCTGATCTGGCACATAGCATATGCTGAGTATTTATTGCATACGCTGGGCCTGTGGGTGTACATGTAAAAAATATTTACATTCCTGCTGTGCATGCATCCTCTGTGTCCTGCTCCTGCTCAGAGCCCAGGGTGACACTGTTGTCTTTGAACAGAGCTGGAGCAAGCCCCGTGTGCCAGGAGACATTTAGGATGACACAGAGGGAGCACATGGCTTCTGCAAGGCCCAGAGCTGGTCAGCATCCCGTCCACCCCGAGTTTCTGTCTGTCTCTGAGAGACACAGCTCAGGTTCCCACTTCCCTCACAAACCATCTGGCAGCAGAACTCCAGGGAAGAGTGAAGCAAGCTGCATTGCTGAGCAGCTGGAGGGCTGACACGGTGCAGGGCTGACTGTCCTCACCTTTAGAAATGGAGGCATTTTCCTAATCATAGCATGCAGCCTGTTCTGGAAAGACTCTGCCATTGGGGCTGAAGGTGCCAGAAGCCCCAGAGTCCGTGAAAAAGACTGCAGAATGCTGGCCAGGGCAGTGACATCCTGGCTATGGCCTGTCCTTCCCTGTAGTGGCAGAACAGAGATTGTGCACCCGGATTAACTAGTCCACATCGAGTATCCACGGAAAGGAACAATAAGAGAAGTGCAGCATCTCTTTAATGAGAGTTTCAAACTCCAAACCCGAGTGTTACGTGCTCCACAGCAGTTTTTTTTTACCTCCTCTGGGGTCAGCTCCAGTGAGGCTTTGCTGCTGACCCTGCCAGGCTGCTGACCCCCCAGCTCCGTGTCTCCCTGAGCCCCTCGGCAGCATGTGAAGGTCAGGACCTGGGGGCACTCCCTGGGCAGGTGGGTTTGCTCCGTGCAGGTGCCAGGCAGCCCCCAGCCTCCCTCTCCTGTGTCTGGGTGCAGGATGTGACCTGCCAGACCCCTGCCCAGCCATGGGCAGCGTTCCCTGGGGTGAGCAGTGGCAGCAGCTGCCCCTCACACGCAGCACTGCAGCAGCTCTGTCTGTGCTGTTGTGAGTGTGAAGCTCCAGCCTCCCCCGACCACGCAGGGTGCAACAGTGTCCGTGCCCTCCCTGGGGCACCCCCGAGCCACCAAAACTGCTCTCCCTCCAGATACAAAATGCCTTTTATGTGGAGATATGCTCCAAGGGTGCAGCTACGCCTTCTCGGGGCTGTAGGTGCACTGGCAGGACCTGTCCCTCCATTCCTGCTCGTGGCCATGCACGAACAGAGCTTCCCTTCCCCCGGAGGCTGCCGGCAAAGCCGCTCGCACAAACCCTCCCTGAAGTGTCTCAGGCTCCATGGGTTGGTTAAACCCTGCAGAAAGAGGGACTTTGCTGCTCCCCACAGCTGGGAGGGCTGCGGCAGCTGGGGCAGAGCCAGGGCTCCCCGGGCACTCCTTGCCACAGCCCCACTTGGCAACGCTCCCACCCCCAGTCCTAACCCAGCCTGTGGAATGATCCGAGACTCTGAAACCTCTCGTCCTGTTTATTGTCATTTTTTTTAATTGGAAAAGGGTGATGAGTGGGAGGATGGCTTCGGCTGATGTTCCTGATCCCTTAGCTGGGATGCAGTGGAGAGGCAGGGACGGACAAGAGGGAAAGAGACTAAGCAAAATTACAGGGTCAAAGTGAAGTGGTTGACTGGAGCTCTGGGGAGAGAGGGAGATGGGAGGTGAGTCAGAGCAGGGCAGGCATGTCCCAGTGTGTCTCCAAGGCTCCCCTGACTTCACTTGTCTGTGACAGTCCCCAGTGTGGCAGCCCAAGCCTGGGAGTGAGTTTCTGGGTGGCTCCTCCAGCAATGCCATTGCTAATTAAATATGTTCTAAAGGTTAGATTATTAGTTGTGACGATGTCCCACCTTTGACCATGTCTGTATCAAACAAATCAGAAACCAAGCAAGAAATCTGCATGCATTTTCTTGCCCAAGGCATCCATTTAGGAGTTGGCTAAATGCTATTTTGTGAACAGCAGATCCAGCCACCACTTGGCCATGCAGTTCTGCTGCATTACTGTGGACTATTAGTTAATAGCTAATAGGGCTCGGGATTTAATTTATTTCAGTGAAGGTGGTGATGGAGTGGCAATCCACTCCAAAACAAGAACAAGTATCTGTTTCCTCATTCCTGAAGTTAATGCAGCCTCTCCAGGGAAATCCCTGTTTTCCTCCTCAGCATCCTTCCATTCCTTGACACAGGAAGAAAATGAATGCCTTACCTGTTAATGAGAGATTTCTACTTTTCTGCTAAACTCTCCTCTTTTTTAACTTTATTTTTATCTCCTCGCTCCACTGAGACTCTGTATCTAAGAGAAGCTTGCTTGTGTCCCATTTGTTGCACATAGGAGCTATTTTCTTTATCTGCCCTTACTGTACCCAGGCTGGAAGGGGGGCTAGTCCTTCCAGGGGTTACTGACACACAGCCACAGCTGGAGAATCCTTTATCCTTTATCCCAGTGTCTGGTGCCAGGCTGGCACGGGGCTGGTGCAGGGCACTGCCCAGCAGTCACCGTGCTGTGGGGTCAGAAGTTTGTGTTGAGTAATTTCTCACTCCCTGCCTGGGAGGGACATACAGGGCGTGTCCTGGCAGATGGCCTGTCCCCATCTCCTACCCCACAGCCCATCATTTCCTTTGCTGCCCACCCTGGGCAGTGGCAGCTGGCCATGTCTGGCCCACAGCCTCGCTTCCTGCCTGGAGCCTGGGCTTGGTTTTCTCAGCACTATCTGTTGGTGAAATAGGAATTCTCTCCTTCCAGCCTTCCCCAAGCAAAGTCTGCAATCATAAATGAGGCAAAACCCAGTCCTCTCTGGGCTGGGCTGTGGGGCCCATCTGCTCTGCAGCTACTTCCAGCTCCCTCCAGAAAGACGGTGTTTCTGCTCTCCCATATTTTCATTTTGAGGCATCTCCATATCTCCTACCAACTCCTCCTACGTTCATCAGAGGAGCTGCCCACAAATGTGTGCAAAACTGCTTAATTACTCTGTAACCAACAGGGCTGCTGGCTGCTGGTCCTGCTCATTGTTGCACTGACCATGGTGTCTTTGCTCTGTCTTTCCTTCCACCCATCTCCGTCCATCACCTCCCCTCTGGCTCCATCTTTCCCTGCACTATGTCCGGGGACACCCAGGACCTGCTTGAACAGAGCCCTGCTGCTTGGTGGGCCGGGCCAGGGGGTGAGCCCTTGCTCTCCTGGGGCTGTGTGTCCCAGGTGCATGGCTGTGTGTCCCCTGACCATGGCTGTGTGTCCCCTGACCATGGCTGGGTGTCCCCTGACCATGGCTGGGTGTCCTGGGGTCATTGGTGAATGTCCCAGGACCATGGCTGGGTGTCCCCTGACCATGGCTGGGTGTCCTGGGGTCACTGATG
>JANPWX010000390.1:163311-212813 GCA_024734555.1 Trochalopteron elliotii
CTGGGAAGATGACAAGTGTGCATTTTAGAAGGAGAGTGTACTCCTTGCTGTGCTCCTTGTCACAGCTCCGTGGGGAACTGGAGGAGCTGTGTGTCAATATGGCCAGCACCCGGTGCTGCTGGGGCTGTCTGTCCATCTCCTCGGAGATACGGGGAGACCTGTGACCGGAAAGCATCTGTTCTCTTCATACAGTGTATCTCCTTTCTGCAAGGAGCCAAGGCTCGTGGTTTGGCCTTCGACCAAACTTTGGCAACAATTTATTTCTATAGAAACGGCCCTGTCCAAAGAAATTGGGAGTTTCTCCTTGAAATGTCATTGGTATTGCTCGTGCCATTCCTGTCTTGGACATCCCAAGGAGATCTCTGTGCACTTTCAAGGTGACTTCTGTGGGTTTTTATTTACAAATGATGTCCCGTGGCTGCCTGTGGGCTTTGGGAGCCTTTCCCAGGGCTGGGTAGGGGTTGGCTGGTGTATGAAGCTCTGCTCGTGTCCTGGGCACATCCCAAGTGATGTTGTGTGTCCTGAGCCTGGCCACCGTGGCCCAGTGCTCTGCTGTCCCCATGGGCAGCACCAAGCTCCTGGCCACTGTCCCACAGTCCTGGGACAGGGCTGCTGAGGCTGTTGTGCCTCTGTTGGAGGATGGTTCCACACGGGGGGTAACGGGATGTGCAGCCACCTCCTGCTCCCTCTGTGAGCACAGCCTGGCTCCTCCTGCTCTCTGCTGCTCTGGGGCCAGTGGCTCCTGATCCAGGGCATCCTGCAGCCCTTTGTGGGGCAGGCACAGGGAATGGTGTGGCTGTGGATGAGCTTCCCAGGGCCCAGGCAGAAATGCACTTTAGGAAGGAAATTTCTCATGTAAGGATGGCTTTGTTCCCTTTTTTAGAGTATTCTGATTAATTTCACATTGCTTCTGCGTGGTCATCAGTCTTAGAGATGGTGTAGGGTATAAATGTGTTCAAGGCCAGTTCTGTGCCAAGAGGCCTTTCCCTGTGTGGACCTTACATAGCATGGTCACGTCCTACCCAATGTTCTTGCTGTAAGTGATGCCCAAAGAGGAGGCAGGGAAGTGTTAGTGGTCCCTGTCCCCACCCGCCCATGGATGTCAGTGATGTTCTGAGTCATCTTCTCATCAGGTGACAGAAGATCTGCTTCCTTTTTTTTTTTTTTTTAATTTCCTTCTTTCAGCCAAAAATGTTTCATCATGAAAACCCAGCCCAGTATTCCTGGGATAGCTGGGCTAATCCTCTCAGCACCTGGAGGGAGTTTGTTTTCAGGCTGCAGTGGTGACCCGAAACTTGGGAGAAGAGCAAGTGAGACAGGACACGAGCAGAGCTGGGCATTTGAATAAATCAACCACACGCAGGTGATGGAGAGATGCTGTCAGGAGAGTTCTGGGGCATTTGTCCTGTCTGCTGCTGCCTCAGTGTGTGAGCTGGGGCTGGACTGCTCTCCTGTGGCCACTGAAGGGCCTGGGGACATCTCTGTCCTGAGATCATCCCTTGTAGGACATGCTGGGGAAGTGGCTGAGGAAGGACTTGCAGATCATTGGCTAAACCACGGGCAGGGAAGTGATTAATCCATCCCTTCATTGTACCTCAATTGAAAAGCATCCAAGTAAATGGGACCTGAAGCTGCAAGTGAGCTTGAACCAGCTGGAGCCTGGGAGGGTTTTTGTCTGCCTGGTGCCCCAGGCTGCTGGGAAGGGTCTGCTGCAGCCAGCTCTGCTCCTGGGGTCAGCAGCTGGTGGTGACAGGGCTGGGAATGGCCTGGATGGCATCCCCAGGGCAGGGTGTGCTGTCACCACAGGTGGGAGCACGTCCCCAAGCCCCGTGTCTGTGGGGGAACATTTCATGGGCATTGCCAGGCGTGTTGTGTTCAGGCAGTTGTGCACCAGTGCCAGGAGAAAACTGGGACAGTTGCACTTCTGGGTGCTGTCTCAGCACATCGGTGTGGAGCTGGCGTGCTTGTCAGCTGGAAAAGCTGGATAACTGCTCCTGGGGGCCTTTGGAGATGGGGAGCCCAGCCTGGGTTCTGAGCTGCCTGCCCAGTGCTGGCCTGCTACCTGAATCACCGTGGTGTTTGGCTCCTCACAGCCCAGGTAACCCAGCAGTCTGCTCCAGACGGAAATGCAGGAAGAAATTCGTGTTTACTGTCAGCAAATAGCCATGCTCAGCTCCTGCAGGGAGTCCAGGGCTTTTGGGCCTCACATCTGTGTCGTGCCTGGATTTACGTGATACCTAAGGTAGCTCCTCGTTTCTGTTCTTCACCAAGGTTTCCTCCTACAGAACTGAAATGTTCTTGTGGCCTCAAGTTTGTGCAGGGTGATCCAGTGTAAACAGCCAGTGCTGCCTCCTTCCCTGCTCCAGCATCCCATTCCTGCCTGTCCCCCCCACACAGCACCCTGACAGCCACATCCCGAGCTCTCACCTCGGGAGGGGAGCTGGCAGGGGGGCAGCCCGTGGCACGGGCACAGCAGGCTCTCTCTCCTGTCCTGACTGCTGCTGCTGCTCCCGGCCGAGCTGCCGGCGCTGCCCTGGTGATTGTGTGGGGCTGTCTCATCGTGGCCATTGTGTGCAGCATGAGGTGGCCAATTGTTCTGCAGCCACGAGCTGGGCTGGGGCTGGAGGCTCCAGGAGCTGCCCTCATCTCCCAGGGCCAGGGAGGCCCTGCAGGCAGCAGGTACCTGGGGATGCTGGGGCAGGAGGGGAGGTCATTTGTTGTCACTGCTGTGCTCAGAGGCTGTGGCACCAGCAGGGCACGGGGCTGCAGGGCAGGCTGGGCTTCCACTGCAGGATGTCACACTGGCCTCATCTTGGCAAAACCAGAGCTTGGCACTGGGCAAACGGTTTTGTCCTGTTATGGAGGTCAGGGGCCACCTCGACAGGTTATTTTGCAGGGCTTGTTCTTGGCACTGAGGCTCTTGCCCTCGTGGGCTAGCTGCCCCTTGTGCCTCTTGCCTTCCCTAGGTGGGATGTGGAGAAATGGGTTTGCCAGTCACTCTGCCCATGCCCAGACCCCAGTGTTGGATGCAGGCACAAAGAGTGTGCTGGCTTGGAGGTGGAACACCTCCAGGAGATCTTCCTGTTTCATCCTATCCTCTGCTTCTTAATTCATCCACGGGATGTGGGGTCATCCCTGCATGTCCTGTTTTCACATGGTGGTGGCTCATACAGCTTTCCTACAAGTGTCTGGTTTTATTTTCTTTGAACAGGGCCTAGGAAATGAAGGGAATTTCCTCCTGCAGCTGAAAGCAGTAATGCTTTTTCAAGCTGCAAGTTGTTTCTTCTTGATACCTGTAACTGCAACAGTGGGAACTTCCCAGATGTTGGACTTGGTCCTGGTGTAGGGGGCAGCTGCTGTGTGGCTGGGAAGGCTGGCAGGGGCCTTCCCTGGTGCTCAGGTAGCAGCTCTTGGCTTTTCTTTTGTTGTCTCAGTGGATGTTGGAGCATCTTTAATTTTATTTTTTTAAATTTAGATTTCCCCAGGAGTCATACTTGGTTGGATCTGATGCAGGAAAATAATGTAAAGAATTTAAATTATTGGATGAAAGATTGTTACCTTTGAGAGAGAGCTGTAATTCAGTCTGGCTTTGCTTCCTCCAAACTTATCAGAAATTGCTCTGAACCAGTCATACAGGGCGGGAGGCAGCACCACTAGCCCTGAATTACATTTATGACGCAAGAACTCAATTTCAATAGGCAGGAGTGCTTTGGAACACTCTTCTGTCAGGCTGTGTGCTGGTGACTAGCAGAGCAGTGCTTTGGGGACCAGCAGCTTCCTCAGGACAGCTTGTTGGTCACTTTGGGAACAATTTTATGTCAGCAAAGGTGGCTGGTCCAGTTTGGTGGTTTAATGCATCAGCCTGGCAGATCTTGGCACAGGGGAGTTCGGGGGGGGAGAAAGACAAAAGATTTTGCTCCTGCCAGCTTGTCCCAGCTGGAGGGACTGTGGGAAGTGGTTGAGTTGCCCATGGTGGTGAGGGACAGAGGAAGAGTGGTGGCCAAGGTCCCAGACAGGGGGATGGCACTGTGGGGACATGGAGCTGGGCTGGTGAGTTGTGTGGGGGAGTGGGCTGTTGCTGCTGCTTTGCCTGCTGAGCACTGCTGTGGGAATGTGGGCAGGAGAGGGGGATGGCAGGGCAGAAGGAGCCAGGACAGAAGAGGGATGGCAGGGCAGAGTCTGAGCAAGGGGCAGCATTCACTGGCCGTGGTTGGGGTGCTGGTGCCCAGCCTGTCCAAGCAGGACCCCGGTGAGCCACGATGGCCTCGGCGTGGCAGGGGCTGGGTGCAGGTGTCCTGCTGGATTTGCTGGCAGGGTCCTGGGTGCCTGGATACTGTCTGAGCAGGGACAGAAGGTGAAGGTGCAGTTTGGAATAATGAAATGAGGTTTGTGCTGTTGTAGCCCTGGTTCCACCTCCAGGTCTTCCCCGGGCAGCAGCAGCAGTGTGGTTCCTCACTGTGGAATGGCAGCACTGCCCTCCTTCACTCTCCTCTGCCTCAAAGACCTGCCCAGCAGCGTTTCACAGCCTAAGGAAGGAGCACCTGGCTCCACAGCATATCCCCCAGAGGATATTGCAGTCATTGGATCTGACAGTGATTGGGGCTAGTAGGAAATCCTCAAGTGCTCCTTGATACAAGAACTGGAGCTTGGGATGTCCTGTGCTACGAGCAGAAGGAGACTGGTGGCAGCTGTGGGAAATCATTCCTCTGGCAGCACCATGTTCTTCCAGCCAACAGGCTCCTACAAGGCAGGTCTGGGATGGGGAACAGCCTGTTCCACCCAGCTGTCCTGTGCCAGTGCATCCATGGTGCTGGTGGTGCAGAGCATTGGTTGGAGACCACCTCTTGCTCAAGGCTACCAAATGACAAGGTTTTTTTGAGGTCAGATGAATTACTGGGTTTTCTTTCCCTGTGAGCACCTGTGCTGTTTGTCAGGCACATCTGGTTTGGGTTATTTTGCTGGTGGCGCACTGGGTGTTGCAACTGCAGAGTGTGTGAGGAGTTCATGTTTCATCCACGTATCTCTGGAAGCCTGGCTTATGGAAGCTGACTGGCAGACACTAAAGCTTCCAGGTACTGGTTCATTCCTGAGAACTGAGTGCTCCAAAACTTCAATAATCTGTAGCAGAGCAGACCTAAAAGCGAAACAACCCATGCTGTCAGCCCAGGAGACATGGTCTACATGGGTTTGGGAGGCCATGGAAGGCCAGGGCTTCAGCTGCTTCAGGTGGCTGCTGGCTCGGGTGGAGATAAGGGCTCTGACACTGCTGCTTCATTTCCTGAGCTGATCCTCTGCCTCTCTTCCAGGTGGACTCATTAATTGCAGTAACTCAGGCAGCATCTGCTCTGCAGGGTACGATGAATCCCCCTGGGGACCAGTGCAGGGAATGGAGATGAGCAGTGTGGGGAGCTGTGTGTTTGCACTTGGTCCCATTTGAATGCTGTTACAATTGGTGGATTTAAATATCCAAGCACATGGAGTCTTTAAATACTTAATCTTAACTGAAATTTCTGGGAACCTCACAGGGGTGGCAGCAGTGGTGGTGGCACAGCAGATGTGCTGTTGGCTCTGCAGAGCCCTCTGCTCACCCTGTGGCAGCACTGGGGGCTGGGGGGCCTGGAAGAGAAGCTGATCTGCAGCTGTACAGAGCAAGAAAAGCCTTCCCTGAGCAGCTTTATTTTAAAAACATCATTGTCACAATACAATGTGTGTATTTACTTTGACAAAACCTTTGCGGGGCTGTTTTAGTGACGTTTATTTCCATACAGGTTTTTCCTTCTCCATTACATTCAGACTGTTCTGGCTGTGGTTTTGGCTGGCAGCATTCTGAGCACGGATGCTTTAGGGTGGTTAATGTGTGTTTGAAGCTTTTCTAGCACTGGCTCTAAATACCGTGGGGATTAGTCTTGTTTGGAGACATGGAGGAGAAAACCTATAGTGGTCTGTGCTGTTGAAATGCAAGATAAGCCCAAATCAGAAATTTCTGAGAGATATTGGTGGATGTGGTTTTTGGGGAGTGTGAAATAGCATGAAAACCACCAGGGCTTTCAGTATTACCCTGGAGCTGCTCTTATTTTGAAAGAAAAGGTGGATTGGAAAGCTGAGGGTGATGTCAGTGCCCGGCAGGAGAAGAGCCCTCGAGGTCCTCAGCGTGGAAAGGTCCCAGGGGTGACAGTGATGGCACATGGAACCCTCATCCCGGTGGGAAGTGTCCTGGTGGGTGCAGCTGTGGTGTGGAGTGTGATGGGCAGGGCCATGGGGTCCTTTTTGCATTACAAAAGGAATTTTCTGGGGCTTGCTGCTCTTGCTGAAGTGGAGGAGGGACCTGGGGGAGATGTGTTTGGGGGATCCACTGTGGTCTGTAATGACTGTGGGTGTTTCTGATAAAGCCACAAGCTTCAGTGCTCCTCGTTTGACACTTTGCTTTCTCAGGGCACGGTAAATGTTCCTGCAGAGGTGTGAGAAGCTCAGTGTGAGCTCCTGCTCCCTCCTGGCTGCACGGGGGAGTTGATGGGTCAGTCCTGGGGCTGTAGCTGGGAGCGTGTGGTGGCATTGTGTGTCACTTCCTAAAGGTCATTTTCCTCGGTTTTTTTTGAGGTGCAAAACCAAGGGGTTCTGCCCTTTGTAAGCCTGCAGTTGTATGTGGCATCCGTGGGCTGGCACAAACCTCTCTAGAGTCCTTGCCCTGAGTGGGGCTCTCATCCTGGGGCCCCTCTGGAGATGCTGAGGGGGTGCTGGCCAAGCCCCCCTTGCAGCACAGGGGACACAAGCTGGGGTGTCCCTGTCTGTCCCCCAGCTCTTGTGGCAGGGAAGGGGCTGCTGCCAGGGGATGTGGGTTCAAACAGGACCGTGTTTTTGTCCTGTGGTTTGTGCCCCAGTCTCCCATGCTCTGTGGGAGCCTGTGCTGTTTCCCTGCTGTTTCCCTGCTCTGATGAGCAGGCACATCTCCCTGTGATGGTTGGGCTGTGTGTGAGGCACCTGCTGTGGAGTTCTTCCCTCCCTGTGCCTTTCTAATCTGAAAGGTAAAGGTTGGGAACTGTTTCTGCATGGAGGATGCCACTGCACACGTAATGGAAGAAATACAAATGCAGGCAAAACAGCCACTGCACGGCTGTGGGTTGGGCTGTGGTGTAAACAGTTCAGCAATCTTTGTTTGTGTGTCTAGAGAATTTTATGGCAAAATAATCGGCTGGTTTTATTGAGTGTTATTGCCATACAAATTGCCATACAAATCAAAGGAGATTCTTGAAAGCTGGGGCTGTGTTGGCCACCTCCCTTGCTTTGGAGAGACCGGGAACCAAGCTGGGCTGAGACCTGAACTGTGCTCATGCCCTGCCAAGAGGCTCCTGATGGGGCTCAGGGGGGTTCCCTGCACTGACAGGACAGGCTGGGGAGGGCCATGGGATGCCTGTGACACGAGAGTGAACACCCTTGACTGATGGTGTCTCCCCACAGCAGCAGGTTGGGAGCAAGGGTTTTGGGTGGGAAGTGGAGAAGACGGCTCCGTGAACGCTCGTGTTTATAAATTGCCTCCAAAAAAACCCATACAGAGTGGCTGGAATAGAAGAGGAAAGCAAACACTGCAGTGCATCAGGTAGTCAACTGCAAACAGATATTTTTTCCCTGGCTACCTGGCAGGAAAAGGAAGGCATTCCAGTGCCTGCCTCCGTGCCCTCTGCGTCAGCGGGGCTGGCAGAGACTGCGGGCTGGGCTGGAGGCGGGGGTGCTGCTGACACGGCTGGGCAGGGCTGGGATGCACGGGGGGAGGCCGTGGGGACTCAGCAGGGGATGCACAGAGCACAGGTAAATAAAAATAAACTGCTGGAACAGGCACGTGCCACGGCAGGAGAGCCCAGAGCTGCTGCAGCTGGGAAGGAGCACAGGCCGTGCCCGGGGCTGATGGTGGATTCTGCACAGGGCTGCAGCAGCCTGAGCCCAGGGAGAGAGAACACCCTGGCTACTGAGTTCTGTCAGCAAACATGGGGTTCCCTCAGAGCTGGGGGCCCTGGAGGGGCACGGGGTGGCCCCCACTCCTGCAGGAATGTGAAATGCTTCCACACATGCAGCTTGCTCTTATTCTGCAGTCATTTTTTTTTCCCCCTCAGTGTTTTTCCAACTCATGTCTTGCTGCCAGAGTCCATATTAATAATGCATGACTTTTTTTTTTTTATGGTGCTTCCTTCCCAGCGTCCCTTTCAGCTGCTGAGTCAGAGAAGATTGTTATAGCAGCAACCTCTGAAGCGGTGAAATGCCCCTGCAGTGCTCAACTGCTGTCATTTATCATCCCAGCTCCTCTGCGGGCAGCCTGTTCCCTTCCCGGCTTGGGGGGAGGATCCCCATGCCAAAAACCTGATTCCTGTTACACCAGCTGGTGGCTGGTGAGCTGAGCTCTGCTCTCCTCAGCCTTCCTGGCTACTGTTTGGTGAAAGCAGATATTGCTTCTGTTGGCTGCTTCTTTTTTGTTTTTTTTTTGATTGAAATCCTGTGAAGTTTTTTCCTGATCTGCCTGAAACTGTTTTTTGGGATTGTGCCCAAGACTTTCTTTTTTTTCCTTTTTTTCCCCCCCCCTTACTAATTTTTAATATTTTTTCTCCTCCCTGCATTCCCCTTGAGATCTATACCTGGGCTTTTTAGGGTAATTGGGATGACAGAAGCCATATAATGTGTTAACAGGGTTAAATTAACTTAAAATCCTTCCAGTATCTGTTGGAGCGTGCCTGGCTGTGCAGGAAGCGTTGGAGTTGCTAATGCAGCATGGAGCAGGGATCTGCAGGGCTCCTGCCTGCAGGCTGTGATCACCCCCAGTGGGTCACCTGCATGCAGAGCTGGGCCTCACCTGCTGGGCCAAGACCTGGGGGGGAATAGGGAGCAAGGGCACTTGTCAGGGAATTTGTCTTAAAGACTTAAATAACACCTCCGCTGTGATCTCGGGATCAGATCTCTCCTGTCTCCTGTCCCAGCAGAGCTTTGGGTGGGGAGTGGCTGCTGGGGCACTCCCTGGTGGGGGTGAGGAGCCTCAGTGCTGGGAAACAGCATCCCCATGGTCTCCCCAGCTCAGGGCTCTGCCTCAGCAGGCTTTGAGCACCCACCTGTCAATATTACCCCAGAGCTGTGCAGGAGAGGAGTGGGGCTCACCTGGGGAAGGAGGGATTCCTTTTGCCAGACTTCCCCAACTGCCTCATCCCCCGTGTCCTGCTGCTGGGGACAGCACAAGCATGTGTGCACCCCCAGTGGTGTCTGCCCTGGGGGTGCAGGGGGGTCTGGGGCCAGGAGGGAAGGGGCACAGCTTTTCCCTGCTTTCTCAGCTGGAGGAACTGGCCAGAGCAGCCAGAGGTGTGTGTGTGAGGCTGATGTGTCCTGGCTGCACACCTGCATTTCACCTGGGCCAGGCTCCAGGCTGGCAGGGCAGTAGTTCCCTTGTGCTGTGCTTCCCCCTCAGCACCATCCTGCTCTGCTCAGGCTCCACAGTGCTGGGCTACTGATTCATTCCTCCCGAGGAGGGCAAAACTGCTGTGGTGTGAAATTCTCCCAAAGCTGCAGCTCGTCCTCCTTCCCTGCTGCAGCCTGGCTCCCTGCTCAGGGTGAGTGGTTTCTCTTTTCCTATTGTTTTTTTTTTATAAGTGTTTTGCTGGCTGTTGGGCCCCCAATGCCCTGGGACACCCTCCCTGTCCCTGCCAGCTGGGAGGGGGCAAGAGCCTTCCGTGGGTGCTTTTTGTGTCTTCAGGGAAGCTTTGCAGAAGGATCCCCAGAACTTCTGCATCTTGAGCATGCAGTGTTTTGCTGGAGTGACCTTGCTGTGGTCACCAGCTGCCCCAGTGCTGCTGCCTGCCCAGGACATGCCCCAAGGGACACTTTCACCCTGCCACAGCCCCACTTGCCCCGTGGTGACACACCGTGCCACCCACGACTGGTGAGACGAGCAACTTGCTTCCCGGCTAACAAGATTTAGGTGGATTATGCTATGTATTTAATCAAGGGCTAAGCTGATTGCCTTATTTGGAATGGATCAAAGCCCTTGGAAATGCCAGCCTGGAGCCCAGCTATTGAGTGGGAATATTCCTCAGCCGTGTGTGGCTTTCGAAGAAGCCAGAGGAGCGGCGGGCAGGTTTGACAGCAGCAGTGACCAAATGCAAAACCAGATTGGAGAAGTCTGAGGCAATGGGGAGGTAGAAGTGTGAGAATGCTGTTAGTCATTGGCCATCATGGAGGATTTTGGGGAAAAGGCTTCCTTTTCTAGCTTTCAGCTTGAAGCCATGTTTCCAGATACATAAAGCTTCGTGCTGACAGCTAAGTGAGATGCTCTGGCGTTTGACAGTCAGGCTCCCACCTTCTAGAAAAGCAGCTGTGACTTGTGAGCTTGTGTGGCTCTGCAGCAGAGGCCAGACTCTCTACTGCTCACACAGGGAGCCCCACATCTCCCTGCAGTGGCTGTCAGCAGCACTGGAGCTCTCGAGGGCCTCCTGGCCCCCAGTGCAGCGTTGCCCTGGGACCTGCAGGACTCTGGCAGCAGAGGAGCTGGTGCTGGTTGCAGAGCAGTGAAGCAGAGGGTGCTCCTTGCTGTGGCCTTGGCTGTGCAGAGGCAGCCCATGGTTCAGAACTGTCTCTATAGGCAAGTATTGAAGCAAATTTTAAATTACTTTCCAGTTAAGAGCTGTTGTGCTTGTCAGGGTCTGCCTGGAGTGGCAGGGCAAGCACATTGTCCAAGGTGTGTGTGTCCCTTTCCTGCAGGGTTGGGGTTTTTGCCTCGAGAGCTGTGTTGGTGCTCTGGGGTGCCCCATCTCCGTGTGTGTGAGCTTTGAGCATGGTCTGCTTCACCTGCCTGCAGTGAGATACTCCAGTTGAGCAAGCTGTTAAAAATACACTGGTTATTCAAATCACCTTCTCTTTTTCTTAAAAGGAGAAGTTTGTTCTAGGAACCAACCTCTGTCTTGCTGCCACTCGATGCAAGGACAGCAAACATAGGTCACAGCTCTCCTGCTCTGTGACACTGTGGGCACTGCCTGTAGAACTGAAAATACCCCAACCAAAGGGTTGGGCTGGAGGAGATGTGTACAGGCAGCTTCTCTTCTGCTTTGAGGTGAACCAGGCTGTTCTCAGGCAGCAGCAGGTGCTCCCCACAGCATCACTGCTCCTTCCCTTTGCGTAAAGCAGCCCTGGGACTTTGCAAACCTCTCTCCCCTCTGCCTCTCAGACCTCCTTGTTTCTGCCTCATTGCAGTGGGAATAACCCTGGAGCAAATGCAGGGACATGCTCTGTCACATCCTGCCTGTGCTGTGGGCCCCTTGTCCTGGTGCCCCATCTCCCCTGCATGGGGCCTGAGCCCTGGTGTGGGGCTGGCAGAGCATCTTGCATGACAGCCAGGTGTAAAATGCTCCATGTTTAATTTATTGCTGATCAAACCTGCAAATAAGGTGCTGCCTCAGTTCTCCTCCTGCCCAGAGCCATTATGCATCTTCCTGCCCTAACTCATATGTGGAGTTATAGGCAAGGATTGGTAAAGCATCCCTTTGTGTTTCGAAGGGCTGGGCAGGTTTGTCAGTGTGCAATCGCCCCATCAGCCTGACTTTGGGGTGTCTTGGGCTGCACCAAAGGGTCTGGCAGTTCCTGGGCTGCAGCAGCAGGGTCTCTGCTGGTGCCTGGCCCTGGAGGAGCTCCAGCCTTGGCTGTTCTGTGCGTGGCTGGGAAGGGCCGTGGGGCAGGAGCAGATGGAGGGAGCTGTGGCAGGAAGGGGGGCAGGGGCTGCCCAGCTTCAGGGTGCTCTAGGCTGACCCTGCTTTCACCTAATTAAAAAAGAAAAAAGCCTGTCAACACAGTGATTGTCCAGGCTGCTGCTGCGCTGCAGAAAGCTGGTGGTAGGGCAGGGCTCTGCTGGGTGCTGACTCTGACCCTTTTTCCACACTGCCCTCCCCCAGCTGCCTCCCCTTGGCACGGGGGGTGTCCACCCGAGGCTGGGGAGGGCTCATAAATCCCCAAACATCACTTTGTAGGGCATTCTTAGGGCTGCCAAGGGCTTGGCCCCATGGGGCAAGGAGCGAGTGGGGGAGGATGGCCTTCAGCTGTAATCCCTTGGGGAAGCAAACACAACCTGCACAAATTGGGTAACTTGAGTGGATAAATTGGTGTAATCTAAAATCTCGTTATCCACTGTGGAGGGAATTAATGGCTGGTGCCTTGGCAGGGAGGAGGAGGAGGGTGAGCTGCTGCATTGCTGTGGGCTCGTGCCGTGCCCAGTGAGTTGGAGGTGCTGATGTGGGCAGGGTCTGTGGGGTGCCAGCCTCAAGCAGCTCCTTCCTGAGGCCCCTTGGGGCTGCCCTGGCCCGGAGGAGTCCTGCCCACACTGGCTGCTCAGCTCTTCTGGCTGTTCCACCTGGGAGCACTGGCCTCCCATTTCTCATGTGTTTAGTTTTTCCAAGGTAGTTGTATGTCTGACTCATGTTTGCAGAGTTGGCTTCTGGCTGCAGACAGGTTGGAATTGATTAGTTTATTATCTTTTCCCCCTCTGCCCTGTTACGTGTATCAATGGGAGAGTGGTCAGAGCCCCTGGCAGACATTCAAGTCTTTTAAGGAAACTTAAGTTGCTGCTGTGTGCAAGGAGCTTAAAGGTGTTTCAGTGGGAGAGAGGGGAGGAGGAGCAAAAGGGTGTTTCTGTTCCCTCATGTCCCCCTGTGTGTGCTCCTCCCTCCCCAAGCAACTGCAGGGCCAGCTGAGTGCCGGTGGCCCGGGGCAGGAGCAGGCAGCGATGGCTGTTCCTGCCCGTAGAGGGACAAGCAGGGTATTTTGTGCCCCATCTCCAGAGCCTGATCACAGCCAGCCTCCGCTGAGCTTGCCCCGGGTTGTTCCGTGTTTGTACAAACCCAGCCGAGCCCGGTGGGGTGGGAGTCAAGGGCCGTGAGCTCCTGTCCCTCTCAGGTGGTGCTGTCCCGTGAGCCCTGCCTGCAGCTCGGGGCTGTGGAAGGGCTGATCCCTTGCTGAGCTGGCCGGCTCAATACCCTTGTGCTGCTTATCTGGGATTAATGTGTAACCTAATGGCCGTGCTCGGGCAGGGCTCCGAGCGTGGTGCTGCGGTACAGGGCGGTGCGAGGCTGCTCCCTGACGCCCGGGCATTCCATTCCCCCTGCCCATGGTAAGGTTTAGGGCTTTCCTGTGCCTGGCCCCGCCGTGGCCGCACTGTTGGCAAATGTTGGCCCTGTCTGGGAAGGAGGAACGAGTCAGCAGAGGCAGGAGAGAAGGGCAGGGCTGGGGGCAAGCCACGAGCCTGCCCAGAGTCTGCCTGAGCCCCGGGGTCCGGCCCTGCACAGGTCTGTAGGGTTTTTCCTTTTCCCCTGTTCGTGGCATCCCAAACAGACTCACACCATTGCTTTTCTGCTGACACACAGGGTGGTGTCACGCAGCCTGGGATTTGATGGACAGTCTGTGAGGTGTTAAATGATTTAATAGATAGAGGGATTATTTTTTTCCAGTGAAGTCATTCCCTATGCTGATAATGGAATCAGTTAATTTATTTACAGCAGCTGTGTGTTACCAGTTTGCTTGTCAGGCGGAAGGAAATCATATAAAAAGGTTGTGTATTCCAAGGTTGCATAGCTCACAACAAAGCTAATAAATATCTTAGGACGTCAGAGTTCTTACAAAATCCCATAGGTAATGGTGTGCGTGTTGGAAGTTCAAAGTTGCACCCTCTCTCTGATAGCTTTTTTGCTTCTAATAAAACACAACAGCTGGAGAGGCCATTCACAGTGTTGCCTTTAATTATGGCAGACAAGAACAAGTCTGTAATCTGACTGTGGAGGCCAAGCTGCTGTGGGTCTTAAATGGCACTGCATGGTGAGAGTACCCTTGGCAGGGAGCTCTGAGCTGCTGCCTTTGAAAATCTCGGACAACAATCATCCCACGTGGCCGAGGAATTNTGGGATGGATCCTCACAGGGACAGCCCTGCCCAGTGTGTTGGGATGGCTCCTGAGGGACAGGCCAGCCTGGTGTGACAGGCAAAGCACTGACCTGGAACAGCCTCTCGGACCCGCCCTTGGAGCAGCTCCCTTGCAGCAGACATGAGGCTGTACATGTGATAACCCTTTTTGTTCAGCCACGCTGAACTTGTAAAACATGCCTGAAAAATCAGGTCTTTGGTTTTTTTGGGGGGAATAGCCGAAACAACAGAACCTGTTCTGTTTTTCTCCGTTGAAGTCAGGGTGTTAAAACTTCAGGCAGTGCAGTTTGTGGTGTGTGAGCTGAGTCAGTAGATCCATTACTCTTAAGTTGTTTTTTAACAATTTCCAATGGGTACTCTCCAATGGGCATAGTCTCCTAATTTGGAAGACTAACAAATCAATGATTTCAAAACCTATTTAACTGGTGTTTGATGTGTATGGAAATTTGAAATCCAAATCCCACCTGTCTCCTGTTCTGTGCTGTGACTATCCTAGATTGCTTCCAGCTGGTGTAGGGCAGCACTGGTGAAACCCCTTATTGACTGCATTTCCTAGGCAGCACCTCTCCACATGTCCCCATTCTCCTGCACGTCCTATGACTGCCTGCTTGAGCAGGATGCCCAGGCTGGTGGCAGGGTCTTCCTGCACTAGAGGATTTCCTTTGTCTCCTGCAGCTGTTCCAGTTCCCATGGCCCAAGGGATGAGTTGTCCCGAGCTGCCCATGTCCTTCCCTGCCCTCCTGCTTCAAGGACAGCACTGGGGAGGATCTGCCTGTTTTTCCTCTCCCAACCTTGCCCACTTAATTCTTATTTATTATTTTTCTTAATGAAAGCTCTCCCTCTGTCTGTTCATCCCGATCCTACCTGAGCACTGGGCTTGGGCGCTGGGATTCCTGACGCCTTCAGAGAGTGTCCAGGGTGCAGGAATTCCCACCCCTTTGTCTCCTAACGAACCGAGGGAACAAACGCTGAGCTTGTAAGTGTTTGGAAGTGTAAATGTTTGCTGTGGTAGCAGCAGCCGGTGCTGCCATCCCGGAGGTCGGCTCGGTGTCAGCGCCTGCTGAAGAGCCTTTGATTGCTCATTTCGTGCGCGTTTGTGCCGTGCCCGGCCCGGGGGCTTGTGCCGTGCCCGGCCCGGGAATGTGCTGCCAGCGGCTGCTCTGCTCCTGCTGGGCAGCGTTTGTGCTGATGATCCTGCTGGGAAGAGCAGGGTGGCTGGAGATGGGCACGGAGGGATGGAACATAAACAGGACATGCAGTCGTGTGCAATCACCTCTCCTGAATGGCAATTAAAGCCGGAGAGTCTCAATCTCTCGAGGAAAGGTAATGTTTAACTTGGGCTAATGCTTGTCCTGCTCTGTGCTCCAGCCTGTGTGTGTGTGTGTGTGTGTGTCACTGTGCCCTTCCTCGCAGAGAGGAGCTGCAGCAGAAATTGCTCCTGGGTTCCTCTTGGGGTTTGCAGGCCCCGGTGTGATTTTACAGCCACCCTTGGCATCACTGCCCCGTGCACAGGTAGACTGTGTGCTCCTGCCTTTCCCACCTGCACGGACCTGGGGGCTGCAGGTGTGGCACTGTTCTGGGTGACCTGGGGCTCCATCCCACCCCAGCCTTGGCTGCTGTTGGGCTGCACAGCTCCTTCCATAGGTGCCTTGGTGCTCTAGGTGTTTTATGAGTTCCCTTGGCCTTCTGAGCTCTCCCATGAGGGCAGAGCACGTTGTGCTCCTCTTGCTGGGTGTCCTAAAGCCAGTGCAGCGATTTTCAGATCTAGTCTACAAACACCTTAGTGCAGCCAGCTGTGGGAGTGCAAATGGAAGTTGCCACCTTAAATGTGTACGTGAAAAACTTAGGGTCTCTTAGAATGATGTGGGTTTTCCTCCCCTTGCTGAGGCTTCCCCAGGGTCATTTTTCTGTAAGACAGTTCAGATATAAATTCCCCATGTTCAGGATTTGGCTGAGTGTCACTTTAGCCTCCCATCTTCCTGCTTGCTGTGTGCACGTGCAAGCTGCCAACTTGCCAATTTTGGGGACAAGTGGTTTGTAATTACCAGCTCAGTGCTGCTGCTGCACTGTTAATTCTTAGACCATTTAATGTATCAAATTATTCCTTCCTGTGCTATTTAGAGGCAAAGGGCTAAGTAACAGTGATGGCATTAATATTAAATTCTCTAAAACTAATAGGAACCTCTTATTTAATTGTTCTGGCACTCAGCATGTCTGAGGAATGCAGTGGCTCTGGAAAGCTAATAGAGACAGAGGTCTTATGGTGTATTAATGCTGGGATGCTGCTACTTTTCCTAGTTGGGTTATTTATGAGTTAAGACTATCGTAACTGTCTATCAGTGCCTTAGAGGCTTAGTTTGATTAAACCCCTTTATATTGCTAATGGTAATGGAGCTGGATTGATGCTGGGGATCTGCGGGGAGAGCTTAGCAGAAGGCTTAGCATAGACAGGACTGCTGGTTTCACTGTCTCTGGGCCCCGGGGGAAGTGTCTGCAGCAGGCAGGACCTGCCAGGGTGCCCTGAGCACCCACTCTGCAGCCTGCAGGACCCTCACTCCTCCCAAGTCACTGCTGCATCTCCCACGTGAGGTGTCCCACAAGCTCTGCCAGGCACCTTGTACCCACTCCAAGCATCTGCTGGGTGTTCAGCAGGAGTTTCTCTGGTGGTGCCCTGGTTTGTGGCTGTGCTGGTTGGAGTGGGGTTGGCAGGAGGAGGCTGCACGTAGCACTGAGACAGTGATGAACTCAAACAGCCCCTCTGTGCTGCTGCAGCACCAGTGGACTAATGAATGGGAAAAATGCTGAATGTGACAGAAAGCCCTAAATCTCAAAGCAGAGGAAGCCTGGCTCCTTCCTCAGGAAAGCCTGGCTGCCGTGCTGGATCTGATACTGCTGCAGGCATGCAGGGCTGCTGTGAGCCTCTGGGCCCCTCTTCCTGCCCCCAGTGCCACTGTCTGTCTCCCAGCTCGGGGTCCCCATGTCCCCCTGCAGTGAATGCTGCAGGAAGGGCCTTTTCACAGGCAGTGGAAGCTGTCAGGGTCAGGAGGGAGACGTGTCAGGTCTGTCCCTGTCCGGTGTCAGTGGCTGGCACAGATCACAGCCGGTCCTCTTCCAAATCAGCTCCCAAGCTGCAAATTACCCTGTTGCCTCTTCTAGTATGTATCCTCACAATGAAACTAATTTTCCATGAGAGAGTCAGCTGTTTCTTGATTAGAAGTGCTCCAAAAATACTAACAGAGAAATTATTACAGGAAGACTTCAGTGCTCATTTATGTAATTGGACTTTACTTCCCTGGCTGAAGTTGTTGCACCCACTCCTGGCTTTAGTGAGCACTTGCCCTCCCAGATTTCTTGTGAGCAGAGAGATTAGGGTGCAACATCCCAAGCGGTGCCATGCCTTGGGGTGCAGCCTCATGCCTCTGTTCCAGCTGGTGACAAGCTGTCACGTTTTCTGTGTGTTTAAATCACAGCAGGGTTGACTTGTCCTTTAATGAGCCAACAAGAATAATCTCCAGGCGGTTATTTGGGCAAATGGTTTCTTAAATTTCGCTTGTTTTCTGGGAGCGAGGGTTTGCTGGGAATTAACAGGAAAAGGGACGACTCCCCTCTCCCATCCCTGTGCTGCCCTTGTCGTGCTGCCCCGTGGCAGAGGCCAGGCTGTTATCACTCCGTGCCTGTGCTCTCAAGGGCCGCATGCTCAAAGGGAAGAAAGGCAGAAGGCCGATGTAATTTTCGAGATCATCCTGTGTGATGAGATTAGCAATATATCACAACAGGGAGAACTGCTGTCTGGCTGAGCCACGGTTCAGGCCGAGCCCAGCACGGGTCTGTGTCTGCAGCAGTGGATGCTCCGGGGTGATCGGCATCTCTGGGAAACGCCTCCGGGTACGGCGGCCCTGGGCTCGGTGGGGCCAGCCAGGTCAGGCTTAATAAATTTAAAACATGGCTAATTTGCTCATCAAAAGGGCAGTAAATGGAGGAGTGAGATTTGAGCTCGGTATAGCGATTCCCAAGTGTTGGTGCAGCCCCAGCCCTGACCACGGCAGACCCTGGAGCCGATCTAAGCACCGTGTGCACACAGGGAGTGAAATGTTTGCAATAACATGTTTTCAATCCGATTTTCTGACCTGAATGAATTGCATGTTCAGGATAAACACAGCGTTTGTGAAGCTTGTCTCGTGCAGGGGGTTTGTTTTGGGAGTAGGAGCGGGGGCTGTGGTCCCTGGTCCTGGGGGGCTGTTGATGTTGGATGTTCGAGGTGTTGACGGCACACCATCGTTGGCCAGGTACCTCCTTAATCATCTGCTTCAAGGGGTTAATATGTGAGAAGGCAACTGCCGGCCGACACAAAGCTGGTGTTGTTCCTGCCCGCGCTCCCCTGGGATGGTGGCTGCTGTGACAGTCCGCTCAGGATTCCCGCGGCAGCAGGAGCAGCCCGGCCCCGCCAGCCGTGTCATGTGGCCGCGGCGGGGCCCGGCTCCGTCTGCCGCCGCGGAGGGGAACAAACGGCGCTTTCACTGCGCCCGACAAACCTCCCTCTTCCTCAAATTAACCAGGGATTGGATGCTGATTTGTCTCTCCTGTTCTTTCATGCTTCACCAAACCTGGATCTGCTTTACCCAGCAAGTCAAAGCATAATGAAGTAGAAAGCACTCGATCAGCATCAGCGAGTTGTTTCTCAGCGCTGGCCCAGCTCCGTGTGGGCTGGAAGGTGCAGCCTCGCTGCCCTTTCCTCAGCAGCAGCCTGGGCCCGATGACCAGCTCAGCTGAGGGGCTCCAATCCTCGTTGCTCCGTGCAGAGGAGAGAGGCTGTGCCTGGCTCCTGGATGGGCTTTGTGTTTTTGGGAGGGCTGCTGGGCTGGCCGTGTTGCTGGAGGCTGTGGTGGGGCTGTGGTGCCCACAGTCCGTGCCGTGCCGTGCCTGCCTGGCTCTGGGGGATGCTGTTACCGTGGCTGGGTGCCTGCCTGGTGCTGCCTCCTGGCAGAGCCGTGTGCCAGCAGCAGGGTGGGTGCTGGCCGTCCCCGGGGTGCTGGCTGTCCCTGGGGCAGGACATGGTCTGGGGGCCAGGTGCCCCAAGCACCAACCTCTAATGTGTCACACCCGAGGCAGGGCTGTGACTGGGCGGAGAAGCTGAAGGAAAAGCGTGTGGTCATCCGGGGGACCTGCATGGGCAGGTGGGGCTGGGGCTGCCCTGTGCATCCTGCCCTACACCCCAGGGCTCTGACAGCCCAACTGCATCGCTCACTGTTCACTGCTAACCCCAAAAACCCATCTGTGACAACTGCAGGAATTCCCATTTTCGTAAATCCTGCTGGGCAGCTGCCTGGCAAAGCTGGGGAGGGGTGCTGGGGCTGGGCTGCTGGTGCTGGGAGGTGATGCTGTTTGGTGCTGAACTCTGAGCTGACAGCTGTGAATGTATGAAGGTTTTTGGGGCTTGGGTGTAAGGCTTTCCATGGGGAATTTCAGCTGCTTCTGTTTCTGGCCTATGGTGCTGTGTCAAAATGCCAGCTTTTCCTTGGGCCTTGTCCCTGGGCATCTGTTAGAGCAGATTCCCTGTCTTTGAGGAGGAGCAGCACCTGATACCTCTCACTATCATTGCAACGGGGGTGCCTTGCTGAGACACTGCACCAGAGCTCACATTTAAGCTGTAGCTGTCACAGCTGACCTGGTGGTCACTCTGGTTCTAGAGCTGGCCCCAGAACAGGGGGGCGAGCCAAGAGGGTTTGGGTGCAGCTTTGTCTGAGCCAGCTCCTGCTCGTTGCTGCTGTAACCACTGGCTTAAGGTGCCATCACTGCCCCGACATATATGGGAAAGGAGGGGCTTTGGAAAATGGACATTTAAAATTGCATTTCAAAACATTTGGTTGCCAAGCACTTAATGCAGTTGACTCCCTTCTTTGTGAAAATCCAGTGATTTCCCATGGCTCAGAGACAGGCTGGGCATGACGTGGGGCTCCATCCTCCTTTCAAATATTTACTTTACTGTGTGAAAGCAAAACACAGTTGGGATTGGGAAACTGGGCAGCCCTTTGGAGCTGTGTTGGTGTGTGGGTGCAGGGGGGGGCTGCAGGCAGCCCGTGGGGTGCAGGGTGTGTGTACCCCGGGGTGAGGACCCTCACTCTCCAGTGGCAGTGCCATGTCCAGCCTGTGCTACCAGTGACCCCAGCCATGACTCTGCCTTCCTGGCACTGGTAGCTGCTGGTTTCAGGCTGGGGTATGACCTCTCTGGTATGGATGTTTTCTGGTGATATTGCATCAGCTTCTGCCCTCCTCTGAGCAGGGTCCCTGTTGTTTCCTTGGCCCAGTGCCCTCTTTATCCCTCCTAGAGTGTCTTTTGACCTGGTTTTTAAATTACTGGTGCAGAATAGGCCTTCTAGACTGCCCCTTCTCAGTATCTTCATGTCAAGGTTTTATTTATTTTCCACCTCATTCTTAAGCCTAAAACTACACTGAGAGGGCTGTGGCTGGCACAGTGATGCTGGCAGGGGTGCTGTGCTGTGCACGGTGGCTGTCCTGCTGGCCCATGGCAGCTGCTGGTGACACAGGGCTGTGCTTGCTGCTGTTTGCTTTGGGGCCTGGTCCTGCCAGCTGGGTGTCAGCTTGAACTGAAACCTAATCAGGCTCAGCCTGAGCTGTGCAGGGCACAGGGTCAGCAGGAGACAAGAGGGAAAGAAATGTGGCTGGGGGGCTGCCCTGGGGACCCAGGGCTTGTGCTGCTGCCTGCCCCGGGGTGTGACATGCTGGAGGCTCAGAACCTGGGGTGGGGATGGTTTTTGGGGTGCCTCTGCCAGGCAAGCGCCAGCCCTGAGTGCTGCAGTCTAGAAGGGCTGCCCTTCTCCAGGCACACAGCTGGGTTTCCTGTTGTAATGATGTTTCCTAATTAAACCTCCCTCATTAAGCAGCGAAGTGTGCTGTTGGTTAAGCTGCAGTGCTGTCTCACAGCCTGGCAGTCAGGTTTGGCTGGGCACATCCCCCTTGTCACCCAGCTGAGTTTCCAAACGTGCCCCACGCCTCCACTGCCCCATTCCCTGCCCATGACAGCCCTGGGATCCTTCTGCCACGAGGGAGCTCAAATCAAGCAGGAGGCTGGGAATGCTTCCAAAAGACCCTGGTCTCTTTTCCCTACAAAAGCTGGTGCTCATGGAAAAATATTCCCTTTTCTTCCTGCCTTGCAGTGAACACCTACCTCTTCATGATGCAAGCCCAAGGCATCATGATCCGTGAGAACATGCGAACTATAGGAGCTCAGGTGTACGAGCAGGTGGTCCGCAGTGCCTATGCCAAGAGGAACAGCAGTGTGAACGACTCAGGTATCTCTTAAATAACTGTAACTTTGATTAAAGGTTCCCTTTTCATTGAAAATTAAGTTGAAGGGATTAATTTATACTGGTAAATGCAGGGTGGAAGGTTTGATGAATTGTTTGCCGCTTTTATTTTTACATATAAAAATATATGTGTGACATAAATATATATATATATTGCCCTATATATATGGAAATGCCATCAAAATATTAAAATTATGTTTATTTATTTATATATGTAAAAAGTTCAAATGCTTTTAACTTGTCTATGGGGTGAAAATCTTGAAAGGTCTGAAATGATGGGATTTGAGCTGAAAACCTCTTTGCTTTCCAGGAATTCGACTTGTAGCTTCAGCCACTCTGAGGGTAAACACTTTCAAATTCAGTGCAAGGATCAGGTTTCATATTTAAGAAGTCCCTTGGCAGGCGTGCGCCTGCGCAGAGCCCTGGGCACGTGGAGGAGCCTGTGCTGTCAGCGTCACTCTTCCCATGCAAGAGTGAACTGAGATGACTTGGCTGGAGATCTGCCACAAATAATATATTGAACTTTGGGCAGGATGCAGGGAGTGCAGCCAGGCTCCCCCTCCCAGCCCCTGCATCATCCACACACGTATGAACGTGTGGGCTTCTGGGTTGTGGTGTCAGTGTGGTGCAGGGAGCCAGAACTGCCCCTGGCTGTGTGTGAGGTGCTGCTGCTGGGCTGGGGACACCCAGCCTGTCCCTTCCCTTCCCTGCTGGGGGCTGGGGACACCCAGCCTGTCCCTTCCCTTCCCTTCCCTGCTGGGGGCTGGGGACGCCCAGCCTGTCCCTTCCCTTCCCTTCTGGGGGCTGGGACACCCAGCCTGTCCCTTCCCTTCTCTGCTGGGGGCTGGGACACCCAGCCTGTCCCTTCCCTTCCCTGCTGGGGGCTGGGGACACCCAGCCTGTCCCTTCCCTTCCCTGCTGGGGGCTGGGACACCCAGCCTGTCCCTTCCCTTCCCTTCCCTGCTGGGGGCTGGGACACCCAGCCTGTCCCCTCCCTGCTGGCATGTCCCCACAGCCTCATGCTGGTGCTGTTGGCATCAGGCTGGTGTGGGGAGCTCAGCTCAGCTCCTGGCTCACCAGGGCTCAGCAGCAGGGGCTGACAGAGTTTTACAAGGCCAGATCATTTCCTCATTAACACAAGCACAGCCCTGTCCTTGCTGCCCAGGCTGCTGAGGGGCAGCCACCAGTTCAGCTGTGCCCTGGCTGGGGGTGGGCACGGGAGGGGAATTATCGACTTAGGCAGGAGATGAACGCCTTGGGTCACCTCCTGTACTGCACCAAGTCAGCCAGAACAGCCACCCTGGGCTATTTTTAAGACTGGAAACATCAAGTAAAGCAGAGCCAGGGTGAGGAAGTGGCTGATCCCCTGAGGGGAGGAGGGTTGGATGCTCCATTGCTGCTGCTCGTGGTGGTGAGGGCCTTCATCCTGCTGAGGCTCTGGCCTGGGGGGCTTCAAGTGATCCAAAAACCTGTGTGACCACAGCACCAGTGACAATATTGCTGCTGCTGCAGTATTGGGCTTTGCTTGAAGCTCATACCAGCCCCAGCTGTGCAGGCATGTGAGGACACCTCCCTCCCCAGGAGCTCCAGCCATGGGGACAGTTTTAGCACATCCAAGCACTGAGCACTGTCCTTGGGTGACCTTCCCTGGCAGGCAGGTCAGGGCAGACACAGGAGGGGTGGTGGTGATATCTGGGAGGCACTTGGTGCTGTGGTCACAAGGGCTGCATTAACCCTGGGGTCAGAACCTTCCCTCCATGACTGAATTTGGGGGTCTGGGGGGGTGTCACTGCCTGGGGAGTGCATTGTCCCCACTGCTGTGGGCAGTCAGGCTGTGTGACAGCTGTGAGAGGAAACCCAGAAAAAAAAGGGCAGCCCTTGGTGCAGAACAGAGCAGTTGAGCTCCACTGTGGGCTGTGACCTGGGCTGAGTACGGCGGGTGTGCTCTGGTGATGGGAGTTTACAGGGAAAATTGCTTATGGAAATTTGGAACAGTATCAAGCAACCAAAATAACATCTCTCCCACTTGAAAAGCCCTTAGGTTCTGTGTACAGCCCATCTTGAGTTTTGAGATGGTTTGGATACTGTTTACTGGAGCAAATAAACAATGTTACTGACATGATGTTACCTACTAGCAGGACACAGAAAATTCCTCGTTCCAGTGGAAAACCTCCTTAAAACCCCTTCAGGTGTGACAGGCTGGAGGTGCTGCCCAGGAGGTTTGGGATGTGGGGAATGGGGAGGCTGCAGAGAGGTGCTGGGCCTTGCTGGAGCACGGGGACTCCTCTGCTCCTGCACCACACAAAGCAGAGGGAAGTCTGTGTATCATTTTTATTGATCCTATGGGGAGGACTCCAGGCAGGATTGCCCTGTGTGGGACACAGCACTGGCAGTCTTAGCTGGCATTGAGACCTACCTGGGGATTTCTCTCTCTGCTGTTGGGAAAGGACCTGCTGGAGGAGCACATCCCCTCTTGCCAGGGTCCTTCAGGGACAAGGCATTGGTAGATTTTTCCTTTCAAGAGCCACGTGCTTCTTTGTGATACCTCAAGGTGATGCTCAAAATTCCTCCTTTGGCCAGAAAATGCAAAGGTTTCTTTGATGTGGTGCTCTGGGCTTCTGCAGCCACTGTCCCAGGATGGGGATGAGCCCCCAGCTGGGCTGCAAGGCTAAAGCATATTCCACTGGGGACACAGCTGTGCTGTTGGGGACATCCTCAGCTGTGGTTGGCTTTGGAGTCTGCTCACAGTGCCGTGGGGAAGTGGCTGGAAATAACAGACCTATAGCTCAGGTGAAAACTTCTCTTTTTTTTTCTTTTCATTCCCCAGATTATCCTCTTGATCTGAGCCACAACGACACCTTTCTGCAAGCCACAACGTTTCTTCCTGAAGACTTTACCTACTTCCCCAACAATACCTGTCCTGAGAGGCTCCCTTCTATGAGTGAGTGGCATCCTGCTGCCCCTCTGTGCCCCTCTCCTGCTCCCCAGGGCTTTGGAGGGCACACAGTGGCATTCCCAGACTCACCAGCACTGCACCTTTCCCTGCCAGGCACCTGGGGATGAATGGGAGCACTGTTCAGAGCCCAGCTTCCTCCTGGGAAATCATTGTTTACCCACCCTCAGGAATTAATCCCTGCTGTGTCAGAGGCATGTCTCCCTGCTGAAGTAGGAGCCCATCGCTTGGCAAACACGAACAAAAGAGGGATTGTGTGCTGGGAGCCGGTGAAAAGGCTCTGCCAGCCCTTTTCCAGGGGCAGTGATGGCAGGGTGGCTCCCTTGTGCCTGGGCACTGCGGCCAGTCCCAGCCCTGAGCTGTGCCAGGGCTGCTGTGGGAGATGGGCTGGACCCCCCAGGGGAGCTGCAGCTGGGAGAAATGCTTCCACCAAAGCTCAGGTGGAAAATAGGGCTTTTCAGGGCAAAGATTTCCAAAGCAGGGGAATGCTTTCTGCTGAGGTGGGGGTTTAGATTGCTGGGAACACTCAGGCAGGAGTAAAGAGGTTCCCTGGCTGGCATGGGGCTCTCATGCAGAGCTGCAGCCACCAACAGCCACAAAGGCTGAGGAGACTGAGATGTTACATCAGCAGCATTTTCCAATTGCTAGTGCTGAAGAAAAGAAGTTGAGTGCTGGGGATGGAGGACAGGAATGTAGCAAAGTGCTGCCCCAGGACCACAGCAGCTCCTCACCCCACTGCTTCTCCCACTCTGCAGAGGGCCCCATTGATGTAAATATGAGCGAGATCACCATGGAGGACATCCACCAGTTCTTCTCTAGAGACCCTTCCATCAAGCTGGGAGGCCACTGGAAGCCGAGTGACTGCCTGCCTCGCTGGAAGGTAACGAGGAGGGGACAGCCCTGTGCCCTGCCCAGCACGGGGGGAATGGGGCAGCCCCGTGCCCTGCTCAGCACGGGGGAAATTGGGGAGTGGACCAGCCACGTGCCCTGCTCAGCACAGGGGGAATGGGGGAATGGGGCAGCCCCGTGCCCTGCTCAGCACAGGGGGACAGGAGGCCTGGCAGGGCAGCAGGAAATGTTCATGGGACCACTCCTGGTGTGCTGCATCCTCAGAGCAGTGATGTGAGGAGCTCTGAAGTGTGGGAATGCAGTGCCCAGGGAAGAAACAGTGAACTCAAGGGCTGCTTTAGTTTCCCTTAGTGCTGGGCAGAGATGATGAGGGGGCACTGCAACTCTCCCTTCCACTTAAGGTGACACTGAATTTTTCCAAAGCAGCAATTCCTCAAAAAGTGAATAGGAAATCCGTGTTTTGGGAGTTGGAAGGGTTTTGGGCTGCTCTGCATGGGAGAGTTAAGACACCTGTTTTAGTGCTGCTCCAGTGCAGTAAGAGCCACGTCCTGTGCCCATCAGGTGGCCATCCTGATCCCATTCCGCAATCGATACGAGCACCTCCCTGTCCTCTTCAGGCACCTCATCCCCATGCTGCAGCGCCAGCGCTTACAGTTCGCCTTCTACGTGGTGGAGCAGGTGAGTGAGGGCTGCAGGCACAGCTCTGCCCTGCCCCAGGGACTGGCCCTGCCAGATCACATCTCGCTGATGTGCCAGCTGCAGGGCTCGTGTTGCAGTGTGTAAGTTGTCCCGTTCTGTCTGAAAGTGGCACAGCTGAGAAATATGCCCAGAAATTACTGGTTTTGTATGAAAAATAGTAATTTGGGGATTTGTGCTGTTGTTTTATTTTTTTAATTCTGTTTTGTAGGAGTTATTTTTTTAAAAAAGCTTTGGACCAACCAGGTATTTGCAGTTCAGATGATGCTGCAGGTTTTTTGTATATCCCTGCAGTAGTTCCAGGCAGCATCCCCTAGGCAGAGGAATGGCCTGACCAAGGTTAGGCATTTCACATAGAACATGAACTGTCATTTGATGTGTATGTGCACCTCTCACTTAAGCTATTTGGCTTCTTTCACCCAGTAAATGTGCCTCCATATTTGGCTCTAGCTTAAAATGATTGACCAAAATTGGGGTTTTTTTCAAGTGTCTGAGTATTTGGCATTGTTGTTTCTGCTCCTGTACTGTGAATTGAGTATTTCAGTGTTGGTCTGCTCCAATACATCACTTCTTTCCTGGTGCCAGTATGGCAGCTGGTTGCCCTCTGCAGTTTTCTGGGCAGGGCTGAGAAAACACACACACACAGAGCAAGAGCTGCAGGGGCTCCTCTTGAGAAGGAACTTTCTCCCTGCCAGGCTGGGACCCAACCCTTCAACCGTGCCATGCTCTTCAACGTTGGCTTTCGGGAAGCCATGAAGGACTTGGACTGGGACTGCCTCATCTTCCACGACGTGGACCACATCCCAGAGAATGACAGGAACTATTATGGGTGTGGACAGATGCCCAGGCACTTTGCAGCCAAGCTGGATAAGTACATGTACCTGTAAGCACTGTTCTTCCTCCCTATAACTGCTGTAGTTATAACTGCTAAGGAGCCAGTGTTAGTTAATTCATTAGAGTTAATTCATTCATTTTTAAGGCAGAGAATGAATCTAGGTTTTTTTCTCAGGCTGTGTGCAAGGGAAGCGTGAGAGGGGATGGCAGAGAGCATCCTCAGAGCTTGGGCTTTCCCAGGGCAGGTGGGAGAGGCAGTGGGCTCTGCCCTGACCCTTCTCTCCCTGCTCAGGCTCCCGTACAACGAGTTCTTCGGGGGGGTGAGTGGCCTGACTGTCGAGCAGTTCCAGAAGATCAATGGGTTCCCCAACGCCTTCTGGGGCTGGGGTGGTGAGGATGACGACCTCTGGAACAGGTATGGGGGCTCCCTGGGCCCCGGGGGGGCTCTGTGAGCTGGGCCTGGCACGTGCTCCAAGGGGACAATTGTCACCTTGGCCACGGGCGCTGGGCTGGCTGTGCCTGCCCTGGGCTGGGATGAGCCAGCCTGGCTGTGCTGGCCCCAGGGACAGGGGCTGATCCCTGCACAGGCAGTTCCTGGGGAGCAGAGAGGGGCTGGCTGGGAACTGCTGGCTCTGTGCTCAGCATCCCACACCCCTGAGCAGGGCTCAGAGGTGCTGAGTGCTGTGGGACGTGCCCCGAGCCCAGGCTGCAGCGGGAGGTTTTTGTGGCTTCTCTGTGGGTGGGAAGGCCAAGCCACAGCCCTGGGAGCTCTGACTGCAGCCCTGGAAGCACTGCCAGCACAGCAAACACAACGGGTGATTATTTTTTGTTTATTTTATTTTATTTCTCCCCTTTCTAACGCAGAGTACAGTTTGCAGGCTACTCAGTGACTCGACCAGAGGGAGACACAGGGAAATACAAATCGATTCCCCACCATCATCGGGGAGAAGTGCAGTTCCTAGGAAGGCAAGTAAAATTTTTTAAGAATCCTAAATCATTTCACAAAGAGTCTGTACCATGTAGGAGCTTCCCTGCAGCTATTTGAGGGCAGTGACACCTGAAATCTTGAAGGAAGCTGCAGGGAGATGGAGGCAGAGCATTGCCAGGATTCCTCCATCCCTGTGTTTTGTACCCCACACCCCTGCAGTTGGGGGGTCCTTGCTTTGTGGCTGCCATCCAGAGGAGGGGATTGTCAGCATGGGAGGCTGAGGGCCTGTCCTTTGTCTCCAGAGGAGTGTGCAGGGCTGGCTATTGCCAGGTGTCAGAGAAGTTCCGTGTTTCTAGAAGAGCCTGACCCCAGCGCTGAGGGAGGCACTGCTCAGGCTGCAGAACCACAGAGCAGGGGCTGCCCTGCAGTGTGGCTGCTAAAGCATCAGGGGTCCCTGGCAACACCCCCAAACTCCAGCTGCAGCATCCTCTCCATTCCTGTTTCTGCTCCTTGGCCCCGGGCTGGGCTGGGTGTACAGAGCCCTGAGCTCAGAGTTTGCTCTCTCGTGGGGCTGCAGACATCCATCAGGAGTGGTGACTGTCCCCTGGACCAAAGGAGGACAAGAATTGTGCAGGCATTTTTCTCAAGAAGACAAATTCTCCCTGGAGCTCTCCAGGAGGGCTCCAACCCCTTTGTCCCAGAACCAGGGTTGCTTCAGAGAGTACAAGGGTTGACTGATTGCTTTTTCCTGAGAACCATAGAGGAATTTGACTCTTCTGAAAACTGTGCAACAGAAAACCAGAGAAATACATCTTTCACAACTTCAGGAATTAACACTTGAAGCTGAGCAGCTGCTGGACAAGCAGTGCAAGCTCTGTTCTGCAGAAGGGCTTTAGGCTGCTGCAGAGATTTGAGCTATCTGCTGGTCTTTTTTTGCAGAAGACTCATTTTTGGGGGTGTTTCCATTCAAGTTTCCATCTTTAGCCCTACTTTTCATATCTCTGTTGGACAGAATGCAGCCAGTCAGAGATGCTTCTCTTACTTCACTCTTGAAAAAGAGAAGTTGCTTTTGGTTTAAAAAAGGATATTAAAAACCCTTGAAGCATGGCAGGCTGATAAAGGCATGGGTCTGAGCTCTGGTTCCTGGTCCTTCCCTCTCTGTTCTCACCCAGCACCTTCCCCTGCCTCATGGCACAATCCTTCCCTGGTCCCTTCTCTGTCCCCAGGCCTTAGCCCAGCCCCCAGCACTGTGCTGAAGGGAGTCACTGTCCTGTGGAGAGGTTTCTGCCTATTTTTCCCTCCCAACCCTCCTCTTTCTGTCTCCTCACACTGCCTCTGAATGTGCTTGAGGCTGTTTCTGTGCACCAGCTGCAGTTTCCTTCCCCATATCACCATTCTGCTAGTTTTACTTCCTCACCCCCATCCCTCAGACTGAAGCCATTTAGTTCTGTTCTTGTTCCTCTCTGGTTTCATGAAAGTGACAATGACCACATCACCCCTCAGCTGTGTCTCTCCAGGGTAGTGTGGATGGTGGGCTCAGCAGGGACCCCCAAGCTCAACCCCCCTGGGAGTGGGACCTGCAGGCAGGTGCCAAAAGTTGTTTTGGCAGCTGAATGCTTGCTGGTGGCACAGTGAGCATTTTGCCCCTTATCAAGCGATGGACTTTTCTGGAATTTTCTGATATTTACTAACACAGAGTATTTAAATGTGACTGTTGCCTTTACTAAGGACTTAGAAGTTCATTGTTTTGTAGCTGCTCCTGGGCCTGGCTCTTTGAAAGGTGCTGTAGCGGCCTTGGGAGGAGTTTGCAGGTGCTGGGAGACACGTGGAACTGACTCTGGCCTCTGGTTCTCGTTGCACAGGTACGCCTTGCTGAGGAAGTCAAAAGAAAGGCAAGCCCTGGACGGCCTCAATAACTTGAACTACTTTCCAAACGTCACATATGACGCCTTGTATAAGAACATCACTGTAAACCTGACACCGGAGCTGGCTCTGGTGACCGAATATTAAGAGGAGAAAATAACTTTGCTCTGCCCTTCACCAAGAAAGCACCACGCTAGACTTTCTTTTCCAAGGGTTATCGAGGACAAGCAACACTTTGTCTAATGAAGGATCACAGTATTCTGGAGAGTGAGGCTGAAAGTGCACGCACAACTTGCCCTAGCTGTACCAATCCAGCCCGACACCCGGGCAGCGAGCTCAGCAGTCTCTTCATTTTTTCTGCCACTTGCTTTCTGGGTTTCAGGACAACAGTTCGACCTGCTGCTCTCGTCTCCACATTCCTCCTCCTGCAATCTCTGGCACTGGGACTGTCCTCAGACGTGCTTTCTCCTCCGGGGAGCAGCTCAGCTGAGGGGCTCCAGCTTCTGGACAGCGAAGGTCGGGAGCAGTTGGGTTGGCAACTGCCCTGCTGGGAGATCAAACAACTTCTGACGCCATTCTTCTATGTCTGTGCAGTTTTTTAAATGACCTGCTTGAAGTATATACAACAGAATCGCTTCTTAAAGAAGTGTAAGTGTAAATACGCTGTGTAAATTGCCCCTTTTTATTTTGCTCCTATGGCTCAAGTCCAAGTGAGAGGTTTACATACGGTCACTTATTTTAGTCCTGAGTTCTGTAAACACTTGTGTGAGCATCACTGTACTTGTGCAAGGTGTTCCCTTTTAAGCCAGTGAGACTGCTGGCATGATTCCAGCTGGGCACATGCAGAAATGTCTGTGGGCCAGGGCCCAGAACCTTCCAGTGCAGTGGGTGAGAAATACAGTCGGGTCATCACTCATTCCAGAAACCGCAGGGCTGGCTTGTTCCAGGGAGGGTGAGGAAATGGGAATATTTATTAAAAAAACCTCCCTTTTCTGTCACTTTTGCAACGTGATGTGCAAATGAATCCAAAAGCCATATGGAATACAATCTCATGGCTGTGGCTCTGTATCCCACTGAGGACAGGGTGAGCCAGGCCAGGATGGAGCCACTGTTCCCACATGAGCCCTCTCTGCACAACAGCGCTTGCCCTCACTCTGGAATGTGCTGGAACGGTTTGGGAGGTTGGTTTGCATTTATCAGTAAATCCAGCAGCACAGAGGTGCTGTCAGAGCCAGGCAGTGCCCTGCACTGTCCCCCTGGTACCTGGCAGCACTGGCATGGTGGGACAGGGGTCACAGCTCAGAGAGAGACATGAAGGACACATGAAAATATGAGGCCTGGGAGCCAGAGCTTGGTCTGACAGCCCATCCAGCCATCCAATGTCATCCCTCTTTTCTTCACAGCCACCATGGGCAGGCTGGACTTTGGGCCCTGTCCCCACGGACACAGTGCAGCCCTAACACAGCACTGACACCACCACTTTCACTGGACCTCTCTGACTTAAAAGTAAACACATTGGGTGTTGGTTTTAGTTTGTATTTCCACACAACAAGGGTGGGTACTTGACCTCCGAAGGACGTTAACTCTTTTCATTGCATTGTTTGCCTTCGGTTCCCTTAACTTCTCATGGTTTACATTGTTTCCTCAGTTCCGTGGACGTATGATCCCCATACGCATCTGTGGTGGGTGTGACTGCCCAGGGCATTCCTAACCTGTATCCAGAAAACGTTAGTTTGGGAAACACAGGTTTTGTGTAGATCTTATCAGCTGGCATGAGAGGGCAGCGAGCCTGCCCTTGAAAAGCGCTGATGAGTTTGTAACTAAGTTTTAAAGTCTCTGAACTTACATGTGCTTTAAACTCGCTTCCCGAGGGGATTCAGCCTGGTTATTTATAGGCAGAGGTGAGGATTTGCTTTTCCTGGTGCATACAGCAATAAAGACTTTTGCTTCGGAGTCTTGATCTGTAATTCACGTGGACCCTTTCCGGGTGCTGAACCCGCGTTGCCCTGTGCGCCTCTTCTCTTTCATCTTGAGACCTTGCTAGAAACCTGTCTTTGTTTAATGGTGCTTCAAACAAGGAATGTATTTCAACTAGTCCGAGTTCACTTCCCCGGAATCATGCATGTGTGTGTGAGTAGGTGTTGAACTACCTTAGTTGGGATCCTCAGCCTTCCATGTCCCTGGCACCCGTGGCACCTGGTGTGGAACAAAAGCCGTTACCTCTGCTCAGACCTGCACTCTGCGGTTGGCACAGAAGGGTCCATCCCCAGCACCATCCCATCCTCTGTTCTAACCATGTTGAGTTTTATTTTCCCTTTTTAAAATGTGGATTATCTGAAAATGTGCACTGTTAATCTTTATCAGCTATGTCAAATACTGTATAGTAAATGTAACTGTTAAAAACATACTGTCAAGCGCATGTGCTGTTATGGTGTAAAAATTCTTGTATTAAGGAGAACCTGTACATATTCTGGCAGCTGAAGTTCGACAAGGCCACTCGTTTGCCCCTTCCATGTCAGCGCCGTGGGTCAGCCCTGCTGGAGGGCAGCTCCTGGGTGACGCTGATTTATGTTTTTTAAATGAGCCATGTGGGTTTTATTTGCAAAACTATTTATTGACAGTTAATTCTCCGTAAAGCTCTGCTTCTCTAAGGGAGGTACCGTCTGAGCACCGGCCGCGCACTTCAGGCCCCTCACCATCAGAAGTGGCTTTAAACTCTCAAGCAGCTTTCCATCATCATGGCTTTTGAGCTTACTGTTATGTTTTTAAGAGGTACCAGGGGGACGTTTTTGCACTGAAGATTAGTGTTTTACAACACACACACACTTCTCAGCAAAGCAATCCTTTGTGTCATTACATTTATTTACCCATGTGTTTGTACATTTTTGTATTTGTTAATTTATGAATGATTTTTTCAGTAAAAAATACATATCTAAGAACAGATTGCGGTGCTTTTGCTTTTTTTTTTTTTTCCTTTTACAGGAGGCTGGGGTGTGCATTTTTAGTAGGAGGTGAGATTTGTAAGCCCAGAGAGGTAAGTGCCTATGAGAGTTTGAGTCAGTAAGGGTCATTAGGAATGGCCAGAAATAAATTGAGTGTGAGATGTGATTGGTCCCCAAACTATTCCTGATGTGTTGGTGCCTAGGCCTTTTTTCCAAGCATCTGCTTCAGTGTAGTTCTGATGGAGGGATTGGCTGCCTTGGGGTGTTAGGAAGACACTTGGCTGAAGGTGGTGCAGGGCTCGGGACTGCTGGTAATTGAATTTTTGATCAACAAACCCAGGCAGACAGACAAGCTTCCTTGCAGCAGCTTTAAAATATCTTTCTCCTGCTCTGCAGCATGCAGGCATGCTAGAATAAATAGCTGCCAGTCCTGGGTTGCTCCAAGCCTTGCCTTTTTTTAGCTCTCCGTCTTCTGGGAAGCTTCCTCCCACCCGCGGCGCTGGGCTGGAGCCTGCGGGGTGCCCGGGCTCCTTGCGGCCCCTCCGCTGCTGCCGGAGCGGCCTCGCTCCCCCGGGGCTCGCAGGAGGGAGGGTGGGAGCCCGTGGGGCTCCGGGCACGCCGTGCTGGGAGTTCCTGACCCGTTTGGGGATCCCCGTGGTCCTGCAGGGGTGCCCGTGTGCCCGCTCCCCCAGCGGCTGGGCAGGGGCTGAAGGAGATGGGTGCACATGGAGAAGGGCTGGGATTGCTCCTGTGCAGGGAGAAGGGCAGGGAAGCCCCAGCCCGTGGCCCAGGTGGGTGCACGGGACCCCCTTGCTGGGGCCAGCAGCAAACACGAGAGCTGGGAGCAAACCCCTGTTGGGTGGGCTGTGCCGGTTTGAGGAGAGGAGCCCTGAGAGGGCAGCACGGGCAGGGCACGGCCACGGCTGCCCCCGGGAGCAGCCCCCGCTGCGGGGAACAGCATTCCCTGAGAGCAGCTCAGTTTCCTGTGCTTCAACACAGCTCTGCAGCGTGTAAAAAAACCCAGCCTAACAAAAAAACAACCACTAAAGCACGGGGGTTCTCCCTCTTTGCTGCTGTTCTCCCATGAGCAGCTCGGACAGCAGCAAAAAGGGGGAGAGCAGAAACTCCTCTGGTGCCGCCTGGGTGAAGCAAGAGCACACAGACCCCTGTGGGCAGCGGGGACGCGGCTGGTCCCTTACCCCAGTGACAGGGATGTCACCCCCCTGGTACTGGATGCGGATGGGCCACGGTGGCTGAGCCAAACAGGCCGAGCTGCTCAGCCGGGGAGAGCCATAGGCTGCCTGGAGACCCGGCATGGGCGAGATGCAGCCTCAGGAAACCCCTCCCGGGTGTCCAGGCTTCCTCCTCCCCGCCCTCATCCCAGCGCTGCTTCCCTGCGATGGCATTAGAGCCGCTAATTGCACCAGTGCGGTAATGGCCCCGGGTCCAGCCCGGGTCCACGCCTGGCAGGAGCTTTGTTATCAATTGCTGCCTCCAGCACAGGGCTCAGAGCAGATCCCAGAGCCCCAGAACTTCACAAAGCACATTCATTCATAATTCAGAACCACTGCTGAGGCTGGAAACGTTTCACAGGTGACTGAGCTGCAAAGGCACGAGCAGGCCGGGCCCGGCAGCCAGTCCCGGGGCACAGAGGGGTGACAGGGATGTCGTGCTTGGCAGAGCTCCTTCCCCTTGGGGTTTGGAGCCTGTGTCGGGTGGTAAATCAGCCACGGCCGGGCGTTATGGCAACACGGGCAGTGCCCGCCCGGCCCCGGGCATGGAGAGCTCGGGGCAGTGCCTGGGGACAGCGGGGAGCCGCTGGACCCTGGGGCGGGGCAGAA
Source organism: Trochalopteron elliotii (assembly GCA_024734555.1). Lineage (NCBI taxonomy): Eukaryota > Metazoa > Chordata > Aves > Passeriformes > Leiothrichidae > Trochalopteron > Trochalopteron elliotii. Next base: position 197,471 of record JANPWX010000390.1, read on the forward strand.
AGAGCTCAGCCCCGAACCGGCCCGGGGGCCTGGAGGAGGGCGGCCCCGGGCCCCTCACAGCCGCAGCCCCCTTATCTCAGCAGTCGCCTTATCTCAGCAGCCCCGTTATCTCAACAAGCCGCGGGAGGAGAGCGGTAGGAGGTGGGCAGGAGGTTCGGTGCGACCCGAACCGGACACTCAGAGGCTCTGGGCAGGGCTGGGCCGGGCCGGGCTGAGCTGGGCAGGGCTGGAGTCAGACTGAACGCGCTCCCACAGCGATCTCTGGCGGCGCCGGGAGGAGAGGCCTCAGCCCCGGCCCGGCTTCGGGGCTGCCACGCGTGTCTGTCCCGGTGTCCCCGTGTCCCGTGTCCCGTGTCCCCATGTTCCCGTGTCCCCGTGTCCCGGGTGCCCCGTGTCTCTGTGTCCCGGTGTCCCTGTGTCTGTGTCCCCGTGTCCCCATGTCCCCACCTGCGGGGCTCCGCGCTGTGTCCCCACCGACCCTCGGCACCACCCGCCCTCTCCTGGAGAACACGGAATTTCTCCTCCCCTGGAGAACGACGGGCTCCAGTTCTCGCCAGAGGGGGAGAAATCCCAGTTTTTCAGGGGTTCCCGGTCCCCGGGGAAAGCCACGTCCCCACGAGCCCAGCGTGGGGCAGCCGCTGGGGCAGCAGCCGGTGGCTTTTGCTTCTTGGCCTGAGATGAAGGCCGGCCTTGAAGGTGCTCCCAGACACCCCTGTGACACTCTCTGGGTGAGTTATCCCTGCTCTTGCAGCTGTCACCTTCTACCAAGAAGAAACCGTTGTAATTTGTTTTCAGCTGTTTAATTTGTCTGCCCAGTAAAGATCCCCCTTCTCACTGCCCCTTCACAGAGCAGGTCTGGGTCTGCTGGGGATTTTCTTGCCCCCTGACCAAAACCAGTCAAAGTTCTGGGTTGAAGAGAGCTCAGATCTCTCCTGAAACTCAAAAATTATGTTTCATGTTTCTGCTATTTTACTCTTCAGTTTAGTCCTTTTCTCTATTACTATTTATCAACACAACATTTTTCTTCTTTTAAACAATGTCATATCTTTGTTTTAAAGGAAAAAAGAAAAAGGTGGGGGTTTTTTAAGAATTTTTTTTTCAAGCTTGAACATTTTTGAGCTTCCTCTGTTTTTCTTCCCTGCCTGTTTTGGCCCACAAGGCAGGTGTTGTGCTGCACAGGAGGAGGTTGGGATGTAAGCTGGGACAGTCTGGAAAGGCATTTGGAAAAGGAGACAGGTGTTTCTGCACATCCCACGACTCTATCTTTAGAGGGTTTTTACACAGTGGGAAGTTTGCTGGGAACAATGTGTCTCCTGGAAAATCAAGTTGTTTGAGGGCTTAACCCACTCATCCCTGCTCCCAAACCCTGTGCAAGCCAATAGCAGCAGCTGATCCCCTGGAAGTATCTCCTGTGTCCCACCAGGTGCAGTTTGGGATGTGGTGAATTTTTAAAGTTGATCCTGCAGTCCTTTCATGTTCTCTCTCCTCTTGAGACACTGCAGTCCATGTTTTCCTTCCATATCCATGAGCATTGCAGTGCCTGCCTGTGGTTTGTGTTGTTGGATTCCCACTGCCCCCGTGGACCTGCCATGTGTGGGTTGGATAATGTGAATGAGTTCTTGGAGTTTTTTCATGCTCTTATTTGGTAAACTTGGGTTTATGTTCTGGGAAACTCATCCCAGTGCTCCACACAGTCTGTGGGTATAAATCTGCCCTGAACTTGTGCTTATTGCCAATGTTTTTCAAACCAGATACTGAACAAGAGAGGGCTTTAGTTAATATAAACCAGAGTCAATTTAAGATGACAAAGTATTGCAAGATGTGTGAGGGAAGAGACAAGCTGCTGAAATGTTTGGCTGAAGTGAAGTGAGGAAGAGGAATGTTTCTTTGTTCGTGGATCCCCAAGGCCTGCTGGGGCAGGGTGTGGAGGCTGCACATCCCCAGCTGCCTCTGCCAGCTCCTAGTGGTGCTTTGGGAGAAGGATGGAGGCTGGAACTGCCCAAACAGCCTTTGGCTGTGAGTGAGGCTGGGTGAGGCTTCTGAAACTCAGCTGCTGTTTTGTTGCTGGGTTTGGGGGCGGGGGGGTGTTTTCTTTTTCTTTAAGACACCTTGAGAATGGATGTTTCAGTTGAGGTGTACCTAAAATGCAGAGCCCCCAGGGCAAGGCTGCAGCAGCCCCTCACCCTGTCACGGTGCAAAGGCTGAGGCTGCAGCCTGGACAGGCTGAGCACTCCCTGAGCCCTGCTCTCCACTGGCTCAGGGACAATGGTTCATCCTGCTGGGGCTGGAGGGAGTTGGATGTGGAGATGGATTCGATGGAGATGATCCCTATGGACCCCAGGCTCTGATGGGGAACTCGGCTCTCAGACATCACAGGGTTTGATATTAGTGTGGTCTAGCTCACACAGATACTTTGAACATTGTCTGCTTTTTCAGGAAAGCAGAGCAGTGTGTGGGTTACCAGGGAAGTCTCCCCTATTCCAGGGGGGAATTTGCCTTTTCCCTCTGCTCGTTCCTTGCCCCGAGCGGGCTCCCCGCGTGTGGCAATAGATGGCACTGCTGGGACGGGCTGGAGCCGCTCTCGGTGCCGGGGACATCGCTGAGCTCGGCCGGGCTTCGTGCCCCGGCTGCGGATCCAGAACCTGGGCAAACAAACCTGCTGCAAACTGACTCCAGCAAGGCTTTATGTCAGCACCTGAATTCTGTTTCTCTGCAGGGGAGAGGGAAGCGTCTCTGGGAAGTCGTGTCTGAAAAGCCAGAGCAGCAGAGCAGCTGGGAGATACCCACGATATCACAATATCTGCTGCTCAGGGCTGAGGTTCCCGGGACACTTGGACACTTACCCTAACCCTAAGCCTTGCCTGGACAAGGTCCAGACCCCACAAAGCAGCTGGGACTCTCCACTGAGCCAGGGATCCGGGAAAGGAGGGAGAGGGCTCTTGCCTGCAGTGTTATTAGCAAGAAAGCAATTAAACGCTTTGAAATCTTCTCTGGTTGTCCACCTCCATAACATCCCTGATTGCTGGGGAGAACCTGCTTTGGGACTGGTGCTGGGGCAGGTCGATTCTGCATTGCATTGGCTCTCCAGCACTTCAGTCCCTTCTCAGTTTGACCTCAGCAAATGCATCTTCCCAGATGACTTTGTGCTGCCCAGGGGATGAAAACACACACTCATCACAAGGCAGATGTGATCTTCCTCTGCCTGAGGTTTGCTGGATGTGATCTAGAGAGAGATGAGAGCTGCTTTATTCTTTCTGATGCGTGACCAAGCCAGCTCGTTTCCAACATGAATGATTAAAGACCCACGTGCATTTGTAATGACCATATTCTAATTAAAAAGTAACCCCCTCTTTGAAGATTTAGGCAGCTACAGTGGCATCGTGCTAACCAAAAAAGAATTAATTATTTATATGAAATGCTCTGGTCTTTAAATTACTTGGGTTTAATGTACTGCAAAGGCACTTGTATCAATAACAGGGCTATTTTGCTTCCACTTAATCATCACAATTTTATTTATTTATTTATTACCAAGAACAAAAATACCCAAGCTGGTCCATCTGATACCTCACTGCACCACTGATGGTCTGCTTTTCCTCCCAGCCTCACCCTGCAATATCTGTGGTTTTGCTGTTGGGAGGCTGTTTCACAGCCCCCTGAAGAACTTGGTGCCAGGTGTGAACCAGGATGAGGCTCCCATCAATCGCCCCCATGCATTTGTGGTGCTGTCACTCACCCATGTGCTGCTTCATGGGGGCTCTGCTCCCTCCAGCCACTCACCTCTGAATAACTCTGAGTCCTTTTGGGTGTTTATTTTTAGGGCAATGTAGGCCCTGTGTTCTTCTGGCTTCTCCTGTTTCTCCTAAACTTCCCTTCAGCCACGGCAGCAGTTCAAGGTGAATTGGAAGGAGTGACTGAAGCAGAGGACATGCTGCAAAGCTGATGTGTGGGTGTAGCTGGATGATGCAGTGGTTCTGGGCTGGTGCTCCTCTCTGCCTGTTTTGGTTACCAGCAACTCTTCATTCTCTCTTTTTTTTTTTTTTTTTTAATTTTCAATTTTTTTTAAAATATTTTCCATTCAAATCAGTTGGGATTCAAGCTGCCCTGCTGCTCAGCAGCCACCCCATTGGGACTGCCATGTTGGTGTTACTATGCGGTTAATTCTAGAACAGGCAAGACTGTTCAGCAGAAGCAGCTTTGGAAACTGGGAACTGATGGGCTGCAGGAAGGTATTATTGCATTACAGCAATTTCTAAGAGGGGAATGTCAATAGATTAGTCACAGGATTCACTAGTTAAAGGAGAAGAGGTGGAGCAGAGACTCCCTGAGTGCTGCTGCTGGGGCACTGAGCTCCCAGGTTGGTGTGGCCATGGTAAGGCAGGCTGAGATCTGAGTGTGTGACACGAGGTGGGCCCAGGGGACACTGAAAACCTCAGGTACCTTTGGAAATACCAGCCCCAGTTCTGGTCACTGCAGCCAAGAGGATTCTTGCTGCTCCAGTGGCTGCTGGGGGTGTCACTGCAATGCACTCGTGAGGCTCCCACAGAACAATCCCAGCGAGGCAGGGAGGGAGATGGAGATGAACCCTAATCCATCCTCCTGCACCAAGCCAGGATCAATACGTCTAGACCATCCTGACAGCTGCTTAAGGATCTTTTTCTTGAAAGCCTTAATGATGTCTCCACTCTCTATTCTCCTTGGACTTCACACTCTTTTCCCCAACAGTCACCCTAATTCTCCCATCCTGCTGTATTTTGTCCAGTTCCCAGCAGACAAGGAACACAAACCATTGCTCTGTCCTACAGAAGCCTTCTATGAATGGAAAACTGTTACCCCACCTCTGCTCTGCCTTCCATTTCCACGAGTTGTCCCATTTTCCTCCACCTCTCTGTTTTCTATGTCTCTGGTCACTCCTTTTGCTGCCCTCTGGGCTCCTGCCAGTTGGGGCCTGACTTTCTTGATGAGCAGTGCCCAAACTTGGCTGCAGGGCTCGAGCTGAGGCTGTGGTAGCAGGGCATGTGTCTCACACACAGCTTTTCTGTTTATGAATTCCAGTATGATAGCTGCAAAAAAAAAGCAAACAATGTCCTGGTAACCCTTGAGATTTGGACATGGTGGAGATGAGGACCATATAAGTACACAGATGGATGTGTGGATGAAATGCAGACTTTCCCCAGTCAGACAAAAGAAGCCAAGCCTGGGGAAGTGGCACCGTGGTGGCTGCTGGTGTTTGTGAGCCCCGGGTCTGTCCTGTGGGAGGAGGGACATTCCCACCCCACAGGACACTCCCCAGGACAATCAGGAGCCCTGTGGTTGCCCCCTTGGGGACACAGGAGAGGGGTTTGCTGCGCTGGGGGCTGCCAGTCCCTTGTGAGCCCCACGAACTGAGGGAGTCTGAACCTTTCTGCTGCTGGAGCTGGGTTTGGGTGCCTGTGTCCACAGGCAGTTATTAAACCGTTCTCATTTGCTTTCCACTCCTGAAGGAAAAGCTCTCTGTGAGAAGATGAGTTGCACATTTTTCCCCTCCCCTTCAGCCCCAGCCTGAGGCAGGAGCTGCTGCGTGATGCAAAGTTGGGCTCTGCAGAGGATGGCGGGGAGGCGGCGCAGGAGCCCGCGGCGGTGGCTGGAATTCCTGTTGCCATAACAACCCGGAGCAGCCCTTAAATATAGAACCGGTTTTACCCCCTCGCCCCGCTCTGTCCTTCCCTCTGTAACACGGAGCAGGCACGGGGCTCTGCTCCCTCCTTGCTCCCTCCACCTGTGGAACCCCAAAGGTCAGAAACGGGGGCACCTCTACAGCGATGTTGGAGTGTGGGGTCAGGAGACACACACACCATGACTTTGGGGATTCTGTTCCATTCACAGCTTTGGTGTGTGGGGCCCAAATTCTGGTTTGGCCCAGGGAAAATCCTCGGGGAGGCTGGGCTGAAAGAACAGATCCCTGGAGGAGTGGAAAACGTTCAACTGCTGGAGCAGCTGTGACTGTGGCGTGGGAGGGTCCCAAATGCACCAGGGCACAGCACAGCTCCCCTGGCAGGGATGGCCCCAAATCCAGCCCAGGAATGGTCCCAAATCCAGACCAGGGACGGTCCCAAATCCAGCCCAGGGACGGTCCCAAATCCAGTCCAGGGATGGCCCCAAATCCAGCCCAGGGACGGTCCCAAATCCAGCCCAGGGATGGCCCCAAATCCAGCCCAGGGATGGTCCCAAATCCAGCCCAGGGATGGTCCCAAATCCAGCCCAGGGACGGTCCCAAATGCAGCCCAGGGACGGTCCCAAATCCAGTCCAGGGATGGCCCCAAACCCAGCCCAGGGATGGCCCCAAATCCAGCTCAGGGTCCCAAATCCAGTCCAGGGATGGCCCCAAACCCAGCCCAAGGATGGTCCCAAATCCAACTGGGCACAGCACAGCTCTCCTGGCAGAGATGGCACCAAATCCAGCCCAGGGATGGCCCCAAATCCAGCCCAGGGATGGTCCCAAATCCATCCAGGCACAGTGCAGCTCTCCTGGCAGGGATGGTCCCAAATCCAGATGAAGTCCCTTAGCCTGACAGAAAGGTCATCACGTGGCAAATTTACCGTGTGCCTTTGGTATCTCCAGTGCATGATTACACTGCAAAACCATCTGTTACTTTGATGTTTATTTCCCAGCAAATTGTGTAGATGCTTTTAGAAGTTCTTGTTTATCTATTTAATTAAAAATTGGGGTTTATACCATGGATCAGGAAGAGCCCTAAACTGCAGGAATTATTTATTGGTGCAATAATAGTGGGAGATCTCCCAGAATCCTGGCTCTGCTGTGTTGGTTTCATTAGGGTGGTGTATTTGAAGTGATTTCATTCTGTTAGTTTGTAAGAAGGATACTTGGATTGCAAAACAAAGCTGCTGATTGGTATGAAATGCTAAAATTAAGGTTTTCTCATAAAATCCTAATTCCTCTCTCTTGTTAATCTACAGAGAAGTGCAACCTGCAAATGTCAGACGAGTCTCTTATTCTTTACCATCCCCAATAACGTCTTATCCCTCTTAATATAGTGTAATTTTCTCCTGGTTGAGTCATTGAAAGTAGCTAACTTTCCTGAAATGGCCTTTCCTTCCTTCTAGAGACCAACAAATGGTGGAAAATTCCAACCTGGGCATTTTTAACTTTGGCAAAGTTACAAGTAACTGAATACAGAACAACCTGGGCAGGTCAGGCAGGCACCTCCTGAGTGCAGCAATAGGAGGCAGCTCTTCCACACCAACTCCTTTATCCCTTCACATGCACTTTCCTTCTGTTGCCCTCTTCTGAACTAGACTTGAAAGACATTAGGTCATAAATCTTGGGGTTTAACAAGGAAAGATTCCCCTTTGGGATGTCACAGCCCCAAAAAGGACATCAGGGTTCAATATCAATTGAACACTGAGTAAAACAGCAAGGACTTGCTTTCCATCACCTGGCTGTCATCCTTCACTTCTCTGTTTCTTGAGAATTGTGACTTTTTAACCCAACCAATGAACTGACCGGTGCATTGGGATGATGAATTGGTAGAAGTTGCACTCCACCCCACCTTTGTTCAGATCATTTTGTACCTGTGAGACTGGAGCTTTGGGGCTGTGTCTGAGGGTGTTTGGGGGTTGTGTGTGCCCTGCTCGTTGCCAGTGGCTGCACTGGAGGGTTCATCCTGCAGATGTTCCAAGTGAAAACAACTAAAAGGCTGCAACTTGCAATTAACTTTGCACATTGATCCATTTCAGTGTCACGGAGGCACTGAGGGGCTGGGGCTGGCCTGGGTGTGAATTGTGGGTGTTCACCCTCCTGCAGGGCTCTGCCCGGAGGGTCCATCCCCTTTCCAGCTGCTCAGGGCTGACACAACCTCCTGCTCCCTTTGAGGGGCTCCTTCAGGGTCCAGAACACTGAACTCAAACCTGGGAGCTGTCAGCAGGCTAAAGGATTTGTTTGTAGCTACAAAGTCACCCCCCTAAAATGTACTTTAGTCCGTGTTAGGGCTGGAGCATCACATTTCTCCCGATTAAGCAAATGATGGGGAGGTTTGGTTTCGAATTGCACTGCAAAGACTTGTAAAGCAAACCACTGAAGTTCCTGGGTGGTTCCCCAGACAATGCTGCTTGTTTGTGCGTGTTCCTGTCCTAATTAAACTTTTTCCACAGGGAAACTCTAGTTTCAGTCAAATTTTTTTGCGGAATCGAGCTGTTCTTTTTCGTTTTACTAAATTGAAATCCACAAAGACAGATGCTTTAGGAACAGATACTCTGGGACCTGCTGCTCACACTGTTGAGTCTGACTTTTTACAATGCATCTTCATTGAATTCCCTTGTCTGCAGGAGTTCTGGGGGCTATTAGCTGTTTTAAATGGAAAAGCAGCTGCCGGGACCGTGGGCATTCACTCCCAGAGGTGACACATTCCCTGAAGCCTCAGCCCCTGAGGCTCACTCAGCCCGCAGCAGCCTCCACACTGCTGCCATCCATCCATCTCCCTCCCTCCTCCCCGTCGGAAGCAGGAAGGGTTTGTGCAGCCACGTGTAGCACCCCAAAAAGCCAATTCACATTTTATCAGGACTTTTATTGCAGAGAGTCGAAAAACACCCCTGCAGGACCAATAGTTTTAGGCTAGGAAGGAATTGTAGCTGCTTTATGGAGCCTGACATCCCCTGGAATGGAGTCTGTGTTGTCCTGGCTAATCAGGAGAGCTGGATCCCTGCGTGGCTCCCTCTGCCCCCCGCTCAGCCCTTCCCCAGCCCGGGGATTGCTCCGGGCAGAGAACACACACGCACCCTGGGGCTGCACAGGAGCTTTGGCTGTGCTGCTCAGCAGAGGTGCTTCATTAACCTCCTCTATTGATTTCGGTGAAGAACCACCTTCAATCTTTATGTGCAAGGGGAAAAGAGGCTGAAGAGCAGCCAGGAGGAGGATGGATGGCCAAGGGAGGGCTGGGATGGGCTCGGTTCTTCGCCTCTGGGGCTTTTTTAATACTGAAATACTGAAATGGCTGCTCGCTTTGAAACATGATGGTTATTGTCAAGTTTGGGAGTTCGCTGGGATTTCCTGGTTTAGTGGGGCTTAACAGCTTGAACTGAGGGCCTTTTAAATGTTGCATTACGTTGGCTGTTGTTAATTACGTTCTTAATATTTAATGAATGGAAAAAGACAAAGGTAGGTAGCTGATAACTCTTCTAAAATAAAAATCTCTATTATGACAATCCTGAGGAATCTTTGTATAGCTGTTTGGTACCTGACAGCTGACTTACAATAAAAATCTCTATTATGACAATTCTGAGGGATCTTTGTATTGGTGTAACTTAGGTTACTGGAATGACACAACACAAAGGCTGGGAGAAGGGAGAGAAACCTTGCTGTGCCAGGGGCCACAGGGACAGAATAGAGATTTCTTAGCTGTTGACCTTTTTAGATGTTTAGTCATGCTGGAAGATGAGTCTCAGCAGGGCAGGGGATGCTTGGGTCAGGTGCTGGGGTAAAGGTTTTGTTGTGAGGCTGTTGGGAATTTTGGTGCCTAAATCAAAAGCAGCTGAGGACAGGGAGGGCATTGAGCTGGAGGGCTTGGGCAGGGGTCTCTGCTCTCTGGACAAGTGCTCACTGCTGGGCTATATCTAAAAAATCAAACAAACAAAAATCTGCTGTTTGCCATCTTTTCCAGCTACTGCTGTTTGAAGAACAAAGTGGTCACAGAAATGCCCTGGAAGATGCAGCACACAGAGTAGCCTTCAACAGGGATCTCAGGCTGCAGATCCCAAGAAAAATGTCACTGGCACTCTAAAGAGGGGGCAGACAAGTATCCAAAACGTGATCTTCAGATGGCTCCGTTCTCCAGTTTTCCTTCTCGCCAGCCTCAGGCAATCCTTGCTCCATGGCTGGTTGTTCCAGCCGTGCTCCGCCGCTGCCCACGGGCCCTGAGCAGGACCCGATGTGCAAACCCAGCCCTGACCCGTCCGGGCTGCGGCCCCGCCCGCCCCGCTCCGCCCCTGCCCGCCCGGGGAAGCCAAGCTGCGTTTTTGGGAGGTGGTTTCAGTGTTCGCAGTTTGCTTCAGCACATCCCCTTTGTCCTTTGTGCTTTGCCGGTGCCGGATCCTGTTCCCCTGCAGAACAGAGAAAAGGGCATTTCATTAAAATTCATGCAGAGTAGTGCTGTCCCAAGCGAAGGAGTTTAATCCGAGGCAGCCTTCAGGAAAGCTTTATTGCAGCCTTCTGCATCACCCACAAGCACTTTGGGGAAAAACAGGGAAGGAGAACAGAGTGTTAGATAAGCTGCTTTAAAATGATCTTCATAATCCTCCAAATTAAAATGTAGTTTATTAAAGACAAGTTACAGATGCAAAACGACCCCAAAAAGGCTGGAAGTGGCCCTTCCCAGAGATAATTTCTGTTGTTCCTGTGCTGTGACTGGATGTCACTGAGATCAAAGCTGTTCCCCACGAGGAGCCAGCCCCTCTGGTGGCACGGGATGCCCAGAATTTCCCGGTGCCTTGTCCCCACGGAAGCTGAGAGTCCTCAGCACCAGAAAGAACATTAAGTAGTGGCTTGAAATTCACTTTGACTCCCTCCTCACCACGTCCCTTCACAGCCATTGGTATGAGGCTTCCTGACCCCAAACAGCTCCAGTTTTTACTGCTGGAATGGCACAGAGGAGGGGAGAAGAAGAGTTTATTCAAGGCTTAGGGCAATTCAGATCAGGGAGTGGCCAGGGAGCATTGCTCTTGAGAAACTTTTTTCAGGGCCTGACTATTTTCTAGCAGTTTCTCATAAAAGCTGAGCCATATAAAGCTTAACCTGTTGGATCCAGCTATCAGCTTGGTTCTCACCTCGGTGTGCAGTTCTCATGAAAGCTTCTGCCACTGATGGCAGCAGCCTCTGTCAGGGCTAACAGGGTCAGGGCAAACAGCCTTGGTAGGAACCACTAATGAACATCTCTTCAGATTTGAAGTACATTCACGAATGAGCTGCTCATTCATCCCCCATCCCTCAGCCTGGAAGGAAATGTTATGGTACTTTCTTCCCAGGAGCCATGTGAGATTGCTCTCTGACTGCATATCCACTTTTAGGATCCACATATGCAAGAGCAGAGGGATTCTTGTTCTCATTATCCTCAGGAAACTCTCTGAGCTCCAGGACATTCAATTTATGGCATTTTTCCAGCATTAGACCACAAAGCAGATTTTGTCTGTGCCTGAGTTCAGTGTTTGCTTTGCCTCTAAGGCTGAGCCCTCAGCTGTGTTTGTTGAAGAGGAGCTGGGCAGGAGACAGGCCAGGGCTGGAGATCAGGGGGAGTGGGAAGGAGTCAATCCTAGCAGGGACATGTCCAGGTCACAGTTACCTCATTGGCACCTCCCCACCTCAGGGAGCTGTTCCCAAGCTCAGGTGGAGGCTCTTCAGGGAGGGGACCCGACCTCTTTTGCCCTGCTGAGACTGAGAGCAGGTCCTGCCTATGATTTCCTGGGAATGCTGCTGCCTCTGGGTGCTGGACCTGGCTGTCCCCAAAGCCTGCCCCATCCCTGGGGTGATGTGCCACAGCCTCAGGGGGCTGGAACCACTGCAGGGCCCTCTGCAACCCCCAGCAGCTGGGAAGGGTGGGGTGGATGAGGCCACATGTCCACATGTCCTGCCTGACCCTTCCAGCTCTGCTCCCTCCCTCCTGAGTGATGATTAATGCCAGCCCTCAGCCTTTCAGGGGCTAATAAATCTGCACTTGTTCAATAACATGGCAAGCCAAACTGCTTCCCAGGGCTCAGTGCTCACAGCTAAATGTTGGATAACAGATTACAGGCACTGCTTCTCCCTCTGCCCAAACAGTGAAAGCCAAGAGAAGGAAACATCCCCCAGCCCATCCATGGGTGCAGGGGCTGGGGGAGTCCTGCTGCCATTGGTCCCTCCAGGGAAGAACAGGGACCTGGGGCCCCAGGAATTTGGGGTGTTGGGTCCTACACTGTTGATAGGTAGGAGAAAATTTCTCAGATCCTCTTGCAAGTTCCCAAGCAGATGGGTGACAGGGACAAATGGACCCACTGGGGGTCATTCCTCAAGCAGCAGAAAGGTCTGTGTGTTTTTCCTTCCTGAAGCAATTGTATTTGGTCTCAAACCTGATGTGAGCAAGACAGACACAGGCAGGAGGTGATGTTTACACACTTTAGGGAATAGGCTGGTGCTTCCTCAGCTCCCAGTGCCCTCCAGAGTCATCCTCACCTAGAAAAGAGGAGAGGTGGGTCTGATGGAGCCATCCTTAGGCAGAGGAGCCTGGGGTCAGTGAGCACAGACAGAGACTGAACATCCTGAGAAAGGCAGAAATCTGGAGCCACGGGGCATGGCTCTGAATGTGCTTTGTGGGAACCTGAACCAGGAGATTCTCTGATAACCAATATGCACTGGAGTGTTTCCTGCCCTCCTCCCCAAGGCCAGAGGAGGCAGCAGGAGCCCCTGGCAGATGTGCCAGGTGAGCAGGATGCCAGGGGAGCAGGGTGCAACTCTGCCAGCCCCTCCTCCAGCCAACCTGGAACAAGGGGCTATGGGGCACTCCTGGGACTTCAAAATGCATCTAAAAAGTTTAGACAAGTTGAAAAACTCAAGTCTTTATCTTTCTTTAAGGTTCATTTCTGGATTGTATTTTGCTGTCTGCTTCCAGTGTTTCCCCCTGGCATTCCACTGTGTCCATGCTCCTGGGCTCTCAGCAGCACAAGCACCATCTACCTCAGTTCTTTTTGCACTTTTCAACACTTGTTATGCATCTCTGCCAAGGAACCTGATAATATTTTTTTTCCCATTTAAGGGAAAGAATTTTGGGCTATACAAGAAAATCTCCATTGTACCTAAAGTGTTTCCAGTCTGGAAAGAAAATCCCTGGAAACTGAAGGAAGTCTTAAAGGGACATAATAGGAAACACTCTGCAACAGAGGCAGTTTATTGTGCATGATTGCCTTTCCCACTCCCAAGAACAAGTACAAGGCCCTTGGGCTGCAAGAACAATGTGGGTTATTGTTACATCTTAGAGCTCATTTCGGAATGTGAACTCAGCAATGGGGAATCAGCCAAAACTGGGGGGCCACCAAAGCTGCTGCTCCCCTCTCTGTGGGAGACCCCCTGCCACTGCTGTGATGGGGCTGAGCCCTGGTTTGCAGATGGGCCAGGAGCCTTCCTTTCCTCACAGCCCTTTGTTTTTCTGCCAGCAGTAAAATGGTGTAAACCAGCCTTCCCTCTTGCCTCACAGGATGGACAGGAAGATGCCAGGGTCTCACAGGCACAGGTGTTTGGGAAGATGTGGTACTTTCCCTCATGCAGGCAGAGGAGTCACTGCAGATCAGCAGAGGGATATTTATTTCCATGTTTAGGCTCAGCCTATTTCCCTCTCATGTTGAAGTTCAACAAACTCTGCCTTACAGACCTGTTCCTCCTGGCAGTGAAATCCAGGTGTGTCTATGCCACAGAATGCAGGCCCAGGAGAACATCTCTTTGCTGTGCTCTGTGTATTTCCTCTGACAGACCTGGGGTTTGAGGTGTTTCCTCCTCAATAACTGCTGTAATACCTGGAGAGAAACAGGGTTTGCACAAACTGCATCCAAACATTTGGCTGGCTCCACCAGCTGGGGAAATAACAAACCATAAATTAAGTTTGCAAAGCTCAGAGTACAAAAATATCAATTGAAATGTGTTTCCAAACCAAGAGTGGGTGAAATAACCTTGGAGAAGAGCGAGCAGGATGCACATTTCTGCATCTTCAGGCCTGCACTGCCCCTTGCTGACAAACTCTTCATTTGGGACAAGAAATGCTGCAGGGAACAGATGTCCTGGGGGTGGAAACATCCTCTCTTCTCTGAGCCTCATGGATCACCCCAGGCAGAGCCAGCTGGAGGGGCTGCCCTGGGCAGGGCCCCTCTCCAGCTTCCTCGGTACCATTTTCAGCACTGGCCAGCAGAGCTGTGTGGAAGGGGGAGCTCCCAGCTCTGGAGGAGCCTGTGCTGCCCCTCTGCTCCTCCTGGTGCCCCTCCAGGGCTGCTCCTGCAGCCTCTTGGTAGAGCAGGTGAATGGCAGCGGCAGGGGATGACACAGGAGGGACAAAAGCCCTGCCAACAAAGCCGCGGTGCCTCTCCCCTGGTGATTTCTCTGGTGCATCTGAGGCATCTCCCTGCATCAGGCCACTTGTCATTTTCCCTCCTGGCATCACGGGGGAGGTTATGTCAGAGTGCTGACAAACCCCTGCTCTCCCATGGCACCTGCCAGATGGAAGTTTCAAAGTGTTTTGTAATAGTTAACAGATTGAGCTTCCCAGCCCTGACCAGGGGTTTTGTCTCTGTCGTAAGAGTAAAGTGGGGTCTGGAGGTGAAATGATGGGAAAGCAACAGGAGAGCTCTGAATATTGCCCTCATGTCTGCCCTGTAATGTAAGTAAGTGTTCATGGGGTAGGAGGAGCTGCTTCACTGGAGGGACACTGGGCTGGGATTAAGCTGGTCAATAGGTTTTATTCCCAATTCTTCCTTCCACCCCTTTCTGGGTGATCTTGCTTTTCTACATCTTAATTTCCTCATCTCCAAAAGGAAGGTAGAGACCAACTTCTTGTAAGAAATTCCTAAATATACAGCTGATACACAGCAGGATGAAGTACTGGGCAAAGGCACTGTTTGGGATTTCAGAAGGGAAGATGTGGCATTCAAACACCAAATATAATAGTCTAGCTCTGGTATTGAGAACACTGGGCATCAGGAGCCAGGCACGGGTGAGAGAAGCAGAGAAAATGGGGAAAAGCAGCGCTGGGGGTCATTTTTCCTGGTTAATCACACAAACTCAGACACCAGGCTCCAATTTCAGGAACTGTCACTAGTCCAGCATCCAGGAGCAATCAAGGCAAGAGAAGGGCACAGCTGTGTACCCCTGGTACACCATCCAAACAGGTGAACTGCATTAAGTGATGCTAACGGCTCTTTTCCCCGGTGGGAGTGAGGGAAAGACACAAGAGGGACAGCCTGGCAGAGGAATATTCGATTGCTGTGCTCTTGCCTGGAAAGTCGACGCTTTCTCCATTTCTGCTGTGTTTTCAGGTTAGTAAATGCTGCTTTACATTATATTTATAGTCCTAACCGCAGCAGAGATCCACGACCATTCCTCCTGTCTGTTTCTGCACATATCCGCAACCATCGCGGCGGGCTCGTTCCTTGGGCGAGGGGCAGCCGGGGTGGGGGCGAGGGCCCGGTTCGCCCTCACAGCCGGGGTGATGAGCAACCTCCCCGAGCTCCGCCGCTATGGTTGCGGATATGTGCAGAAACAGACAGGAGGAATGGTCGTGGATCTCTGCTGCGGTTAGGACTATAAATATAATGTAAAGCAGCATTTACTAACCTGAAAACA
>JANPWX010000390.1:217702-262740 GCA_024734555.1 Trochalopteron elliotii
AACTCTTAGTACGATACGGCGGGCGGACAGCGCCGCCGCCCCCCCGCAGATTAGCGGGGCGGGCGGGGACCCAGGCGCGGCCTCTCTTGCAGCTCCGGGGCATGGAGGGGAAGGAGAGGTGAGCAGAGCCGGCCCCGCGCCCTGCCCCGCGCCGCACCCTGCAGCCTCCAGCCTGACGGGGACCCGCGATGCCTCTGGGGATGAATAAGCATGGATCTCGCTCTACTACCTCTTTGCCTCCGGACCCCACCGAGATCGTCAGGAGCAAGGCCTGCTCCCGGAGGGTCAAGCTCAACGTGGGGGGGCTGGCCCACGAGGTTCTCTGGCGGACCTTGGACAGGTTGCCGCGGACCAGGCTGGGAAAGCTCAGAGACTGCAACACGCACGACTCCCTCATGGAGATCTGCGACGACTACAACCTGGAGGAGAACGAGTACTTCTTCGACAGGCACCCCGGGGCATTCACCTCGATCTTGAACTTCTATCGCACGGGCAAGCTGCACATGATGGAGGAGATGTGCGCCTTGTCCTTCAGCCAGGAGCTGGACTACTGGGGGGTGGACGAGATCTACCTGGAGTCCTGCTGCCAGGCCCGCTACCACCAGAAGAAAGAGCAGATGAACGAGGAGCTGAAGAGAGAAGCAGAGACTCTGAGGGAAAGGGAAGGGGAGGAATTCGATAACACTTGCTGTGCTGAGAAAAGGAAAAAACTCTGGGACCTCCTGGAGAAGCCCAACTCCTCCGTAGCGGCCAAGGTAAGAGTTCCACATCTCTATTGTCTGCTGGCTTGTGGCTGGGGATGCTTACCCGAGGTGCTGTCCTCTGCCCCTGCTTTAGAGTCTGGGCACTTGTGGCTGGATGGATGCTGTGAGAGAAGGAGAGGAAGGCCTCTCATATACAAATGAATTTCAATGGTTTTTTGGGTGGTTTTTGGTAGTTTGGAAGGAATCTGGTTTGAGCGTCCCTGGGGCAGCCGAGGCTGCTCAGTGTGGGAGCAGCTCCCCTGAGCAGTGGCTCAGTGTGCAGAGGCTGATGTGCCTGGACATTTTAGACTTGTTACCCGCTGGCCTGCATTGGTGCAGGTTGTAATAGAGATTTCCTTGGGCCTAAAATATGTGTGTCTTCTGCTGCTTAACAAAACTGGCTTTGAGGAAGCCACTTCTGCTTGGACTCTTAGACCCAGGTGCAGTGAGGAAATAATGCCTTCCATTCCAGGGCTTAATTGAATTTTTTTTTGTAGTGAAATGTATCTCCTACATACCTGTATCATACACTCCTAGGCTGTGTGTCTGCTAAAGCTGGTGTTTGAATTCCATCCTTTACCTGATTCCAGCCTTTTTAAGTCTTCCCTGTGCAAGTGACGCAGCTCTGTCTCTGTCAATAGCTGAAGTGCTGCTCACTCTGAAGTTGGTTCCAGTGGACAGATCTGCTTGAAGGCATTTTGAAGATAAGATCCATTTTGGGAGAAACCAATGTCAGAGTTGGCTCTGATAATTTAGCTGCCTCATGTTAGTCACATTTTCTTTAGTGAGGAAAATCTCTGCGAACACAGTGATTCAGTAACCATGGGGACAAAAGTGAAGGGGGAGAGGTTGAAAACTGTGGGATGAATAACTGAAAAGCATGAGAGACTGAGCAGTAGGGACCAAAACTTGAATTTTCTCTATACCCACGTCCTCACTGTATGGCAGAGAAGTCACAAGCAGCCCTGGCTACCTCTGTAATGCACATGTGTACAAACATCTGCAAACACGGACCTTGGCTCCATCCCTTAGGAAGTCTGGCTTGGATGGGCTACTTGTGAAAACTGGCTTCTTTATCTCTTTTTTTTCTCTTCTCCAAATGCTGCACGTCATGAACCAAGAGCATGTATGAAACTTTGGGGATTTTATGAGGTGTGGACTGGCTCAGCCCGGCACGGGGAGGGGAGGCATGGTCTGCCTGCTGAACCCATTATCACTTTTTTTAATGTCAAACAGAGCCCCAGAGTGTCTCTATCTCTCCAGTGGCACAGATGACACCGTGATGAACACATTAATAATTTATAAGGCTCCTTTGGCACAGTCTTGGAATCCTGAAACACAGGCCCCAGGCTTTGCTGTCTGTGGCACTGACTCAAAATCCATTAGAGACTGTTGATGTTCATGATTTATTGTATATGAGCAAGGGTCATTCTTGCCAAATAAGTGTCTTTTGTGATTTATAAATGAAATACTCTAGCTTCATTTTCTGAGAAAATTCTCGGAGTAAATGCACCCGGCATTGCAGGCTCTGGATTAATTGGGAGGGAATGGTAATGCATCATTATCCTTAGCATTTACAGCTGCCATTCCGTGCCTTCATTGCTGCAATGAAAGTGATGCTGTGCCTTCTCAAACCTCAAATATTCCAGCAGTTCCCAAGCACAGATTCCCACTCATTTCATGTGTTAGCAGGGCAGAGAGGCCTGATGAACAATTAGCTTAGCAGGCAGGGCCAGCAGCACTGCTAAGCCCATTCCTGATCCGATTTGCTCCCAGCTGGTGGAGAGCCTTTCCCTCCTGCCACAGGATCCCACTGCTCTGGTCACCTTCCCAAGGATTCAATAGGGAAGGTGATATTGAGTATTGAATGGGTTGGACTCACTCTTCAGCTCCTGAAGGAAGGACGTGGGGAGAGGGACTTGGCAGGCTGACCTGCAGTCTGACCTCTCCAGCTGTGCCCAGGCTCCCTCCCAGGCTGTGTGAGCCCTGGCTGACAGCTCCTGGCCAGCTCTGCCCAGCTGCCTGCCCAGTGCAGCACTTGTGCAGGGCCTCTGGGAACTTGTGTCACCTCTCCTAAAGCCAGACTCTCTGCTTTGCCAGGTCTGGGAGCTCAGACTGTTCCTATGGAAAGGGAACAAAGTAAACTGTTGTGGGGTTTGATGTCACACAAGCTTCTGAAACTGCTGCTGGGGAAATCTGAACTACTCTGGATTGCTTTTTCTCCTCAGACTTGTGCCATCAGTGCAAAGGGTTTTCCATGCAACAAGTACAGGATTACCTTCATGTTCTCTGTAAGGAGTCCAGAAAATGGCTGCAGGTGCAGGCTCTCCCCCAAGCCCAGCCAGGGCCTTTGGCTGTCAGCATTGGCTGTATTTTAACATTTTCTGCACATCACCTCGCCTGACCCCTCCTCACCAGCTGACTCCAGGGTTATACTGGGACCAGTTAAACAGACAGAGTTATTTTTCACTTCTTTGGTTTTGGGGGATTTGTGTTTGCCCTTTTTAATTCTTAGAAGTTTTTTGTTGGTTTTGTTTTTTATGGATTTTATTATTTATTTAAATGGGACAATATGTGGCATACCCCAGGGTGTAAAACAGCATTCAAATAACAGAAGAAGAATTTACCAGACCTTAGTTTTTGTTGCTTTCTTATCCACTGGAGGTTTACCCGTATCTTCTGATCCTCTGTCTGGCTTTTAAACCAACCCCCTCATGGCAAGCAGGGTGTTATTGATGTGTGAGGCTTTGCCCTGTGTGTGACTGGAGAGAACATCTGGATTTTCCAATTCCCACTCCTGGAGAGGCCCCAGGTTTGCAGAGGAGGTGCCGGGGCCACTGTCACCCCACAGCAGCAGAGGGACAGGGCAGCCCCATCCCTCTGTCCCTCTGTCCCTCTGGGAGCTGCCAGACCCACAGCCCTGCTCCAGCTGGGCCCAGGGGCACCCAACCAGTGCCCAAACTGGTTCCAGTTCAGCCCCAGTGCCTCGGTCTGGGCTGCTCTGTGCTACCCAGAGGGAAACCCCTGTGTGCACAATGCAGCACTCCAGGGATTTGCCCTCTGTCAAAAGAACAAAAACATCAGGCAGTTATTAAATAAAACTCTGTGTTCATCTCCCTCTAACCTTAGGATATGTTTTAAAGGATCTGCTTCTCCCATTTCCTGTGGTTATTGGCCTGCATATCCCTGAGAAACATTCACTGCAGGCTTTGTGGATGCTTTCTCCTCTTCCTGCAATCACTGTTTTTGCATGTTCATGCTTATTTTTATCGTTCTCCCAGTCTGCCTTAATAGTTTGGTGGCTGGTTCTTGGTTTTGTTTTTTAAATAGTATTCTTCATGTACTTTGGTGTACGCTCACAGCATCCATTTTTAACCACGGAGAGTTCTGGTGCTCGCTCCTGTCATGGTTTACTCTAGAAGCTGACGAGGTGCAGATACTTTCTGGAGTAGCTCTTTCACTTTGTTGCATGGCAGTTTTCCTTTTGCCAGTAAAGAGGAGCAGCTCTCCAGCAGCCAAGCAGAGCTGCTGCTTTTCCTCGGGGCGTGGTATCCATGCCAGGGCAGCAGTGGTTAGCACTGCTCCAGCATTCTGGTTTGGGCTTTTAATCCTAATTACTCCTTCCTTTGCCAAGGCTGAGCTTGGGCAGCTGGTTCCTGTCCCCCTCAGCCCAGATACCAGTCCTGGCTTGCCAAAGTCCCTTCTGGAGCTGCTGCTTCCACCAGCCAAGGCCAGTAAGGATCCATGAGTCTCACCTGCCTGGCCCAGCTGTAATTCCAACTAGACTTCATGTGATATCCTGAAAAATAAAAGACTGCAGTTGTTCAGGCTCTCCAGTATAAACAAATAGCAAGTGAGACCAACTCAACATCTTAGATTAATGTCTATGGTTCTGGAAATTCTCTGATCACCTGGACCTTTCCAGCAACTCTGCAAGAACATTGGCCTTTTCTCTTCTTAAGAGGAAAGTATTTCTTTTCCTCCTTTAGTCCTTACAAATGATTTCCCCAATCAATATTTGAGCAATTAGTGTTGCATGGGGTGTGCGGGGGGAAGTCTGCTCGTCTTACAGACTCCTCTGCATGTGCTGGTTTCATCTATTTTTCCCTTGCTGTCCTGAAGGCTGAGAAAAACACGATGACATCACCCACTTTGCAAAAAGCTTCTCTGCATATCTGCATGTCAAGTAGGATGTGCACTTCCTTTCCTCCTCGCTGCCTCCACTTCGCACTTGTCCCTGTCCTGTTGGGAGCTCAGCTGCAGTGCTCCCTCCCTCCTGACAGGCTATTCCTCATCTTTCCCCCCGCTCCTGCTCTGCCTTTGCCAGTGCAATAATACCACATTTATCCTTGAAAACATGCAACTCCAATTGGGTAATCTCATTATGCATGCCTCTACATTCCTTGAACAGCTTTTCTCTGCTGCCCACTGCTCTCTGCTGCTAATCTCTGGATGCATTGCTTAGGCACTGGGGAGGATGCTCTGTAAGCTCTTTTCTTATTATTGTTGATAGTAGTGACAAAATAAGAATGATAAAAGCCTCTTGGAGATGCATTTGCTACATCTAGAGCGTTCTTCCCCCACATGGGCTTTCTATTCCTGGCCCTCCCTTATGGTGTGCAGTTTTCATTCATCTCCAAACCTGCCTGAATTTAGCATTTGGCAGAGGAAACCCCTCTCCCGAATCTCAGGGGTCACATCCCAGCCTTGTCCTGTCTGTCTCCAAGGGTCCCATCACGGGGCAGATGTTGACTTTGGCTATTAAAGGCAGATTGCCCATTTTTTGCCTCCATCTGTAACATTTTTTTAGTGTGATGCAGCTACTGCCTTGGCTTTTTTGCTATATATAGGAGACTTTTTCCCTTCATCCAAAATGATCTTCAGAGATCCTCAAAAGCAGAGCCTCATTCCAAAACCTCTCCCCTGGGCTCAGGGATTTGCCACTTTGGTCTGTAGCTTATCTCTGGGCTTCTGGCACAGCCCTGTCCTGTGGACACACAAGTGATTTCTGTTCTGGATCAATCTCTTTTCATCCTGCAGCTGCTTTCTGGGTCTTGTCCTTCCAGTGGACTTTAATCTTTTGTCTGGGGAGCCCTAATTCCTATGTTTAGTTCCCTGCAGTGTCCTCTGTGTGTGTCTCAGCAGTGGACCTTCCCACAGTGGGTTGCTGTGCTGCCAGTTCCCAGAACTCCTCCCGGTTAAAGCCTCCACAGAGGGGGAGAAAACCCCCAGCCACATCCTGGTAAAGCTGCCAGCTTGGCAGTTGTGTGCTGTGGTTCTTTCCTGGCTCTAAAGGGACTTGCTGGGAGTCCCTGTAACACAGCCTGGCTGTGGCATTGCATCCCACATCCCTCATCCCTCCTGCACGGGCTGCTCCTGCCAACAAAGAGCCTTTTCTGGGCTCTCCAGGTGGGATCCTGCCCTTTCCCCAGAGCTGTGAGCTCAGCCCAGGGATCCAGGCAGGGCCCTGCACTCCTTACTGGAGATGGTTTGGGTTCAGCTGTTCCTGATCCCAGCCTGCAGCTCTGCAGCCTCTAGGGAATTCTATAAAAAGAAAGTTAATTGTTGGGCCTTGGATTTTGTTTGATGTACTTGCCATGCAGCCCATGGAGTGCCAGTCTGCACGAACATGTGTATGTTGGCACACTCCTGGATTTTTAACTTCTCTGTAACTTCCTGCTCAGAGAGCCTGGAGTGAGTATGTGGTGCTGCCTGAGCATCCCCATCCATGAGAGGCTGCCTGCCTCTGGAGGGAAGTGACAGCCCTACATGCTTGGGCTGGATTCCTTGGAGGACGTGTGCTATAGAAGTGTAGTGGATGCTATTTTTAAAGCACCAGCTCTCATTTGTACCTTTGGAAAAAATCTCTGAGAAGTTAATTCCCCTCGCTGCTCAGTGCTCTCCCATCCTGTTCAGCCTGAGAGCAGACAGGGTTTGAGGTACCAACATCACCAGTCAAATAGTAGAAGATCTTGCAACAATGGAAAATTTGTGTTTTGTTCAGCTGTAGCTGCAGAGGTTTGGCAATAATGGGATTCAGAAGGAAAGGGCCCAGCCCCCAGGATGTGCTGGTGGGGTGTGATGAGCTCAGTGTGCAGGGGCAGCTCTGGAGGGACCTGTGGGAATCACCTGTGGTCAGCCCTGCCTTGTGCTGACACCACAGTGCCCAGAGCTGGACCTGCAGGGACCCTCCAGAGCTCTCTGGAAAAATCCATCCTTCTCTTAACTCTCCTCACACAGTGGATAAATATCCTTGCCATCACATTCTTCCTTTGGCCCATTTCTCCAACCACAATTTTCTCCAGATTTCTCATGGTGTGAATGCCCCATGGAGAGGAATAACCCAATGTTACTTTTACAACGTGAGCGTTGCTATTTGTCATTGCTAATGGCAAAATATTTATGTCAAAGAAAGTTCACAGCTGATCACTTAGTTCCTACAATAAACACAGTCACTGTGATTTACTCTGTGGAGAGCTCTGGCAGCAGCAGCAGCACAATGGGGCCACTGTGTTTGAGCAGGGCATTAACATGAACCTTCTCTCAAGAGGCTCCAGGTCTGTGTTGTCATGTCAGGGCAGACAGGGATCACATGTGATGAGAGGTGTGTGGTTTGGATCCTACATCGTCTGCAGGCTCAGCTCCCTCCTGGGTTGGTCGGTTTCCCAGGGGTTGCCCCAAGACTGGGTGCAGCCCCCAGGGCTGGGCAGAGCTCTGGGGCAGGGGGGGAGTGGGCTCCAGGCTGCTGTGCCAGGGGCTGAGGAGCTGCTGACAGCACAGGGCTCCCTGCCCACAGCCCACGGCCTCACGGGGCTGTACAAGCTGCTCTAGCCTTGGCACTCCCCATCCTCAGGCTGGCCTTGCTCTAAGCTCAGCCCCTGGGGCAGCAGCCAGTGTTTTCCCCCTGGCATTCCCAGTTAGTACAGCAATTTAAACCCTGGAGTGAGCTTCTCCCTGAGCTGAGCTCTTCCCCCTGAACCTGAGCTCTGCTTTCCCCCACTGTCCTGGCTTCTCTTTTGGCCTCTCCTTTCTCCTGCACAGCCTGGCACCTGCTGAACATGTTTACCAGCAGGCCTTGGGGAGGTCTTGTTGTGGTTTCTAATGAGAAATTGTACCCTTTATTGTAGGGATAGCCTGGCAGAGGGCTGAGGTGAGCACTGTGCCTTGGTGCCGGGCTGTGGCCCCTCCCCAAGCACTGGATTCCCAAGCAGATTTATTTTCTAGGTCCCCAATAACACCAGCAGCCCCAGCCCTGCTTCTGGAGGGCAACATTTCCACTGAATGTATTGGGAGCAGATGAGTATTATAATGTCTGTGCTCATCAAGCAAAGCTCTCAAAGTGCTTTGAAAAGATGGATTAGTTAAGGCCAGGACAAACCTGTGATATGTGTATTATCCCCATCTTAAAGTGAGGAGGTGACCACTGGCCAAGGTCAGTGAGGGAGGCTGGGCAGGGCTGGGGGGGACCTGGATTCCCCCTCTCCACATCACCAGGACATTTCCATGGTCTAGATGAGCTCCCCGTGGTCCCTGCACTGCCCACCCTGAGATCTGACAGGGGGAAAGGGGCTGGCAGCCCTCAGACAGTTCATCCAAGGGGAGGGATGGATGGAGAAAACAGCCCACTCATTGCTTAGGCACAGGTATTCCTACTGAAATGAGCCCAGCCTGCAGGGAAAGTGCTGGAAATGTTTGCCAGTGTTACAGAAAAACAGCAGGTTTTCCTCTGTCATATCTACAAGCAGAAGGTCTGTTCTGGGGTGGTTTTGTGCAGCTCTGGCCCCAGGGAGGAGATGCTGCTGAAGAGTTTTGAGCAGCAAGGGAGTGCAGATGTCAGACTAACACAGAAAAACCTGTGTGGTGAAATGGTCAAACCATAATACATATCTGCTATGTAATACATTTCTGCCACACTGTATATTGATATGTATGAACATTTATTAAACCTGCCCATCCATGTGGGGATTCCTTTTTACCAAACTCAACCTCTGTAAGGAAGGTATTTATTTTCAATTAAGAGCTATTAAGGCTTGGGTAGCTTGGGAGCTCCTTTCAGCCTGGCCCTGAAGATGGATTTGCATTTTTTGGTGTGTTCCTCCTTTCTCTATTCACAGTCTCTCCCAGTCCCACTGTGATCCCTGTGAGTTTGTGCTGAGGCTTGCAGTCGTTGTGGCCCAGTGATGTGGACCATTGGTCCAAGGGCTGAGGATGATTTGTGACCCTTCCCTGAGCTGCTGGCTCTGCACTGGGGAAGGTGGCCTTAGCTCAGCACTCGGGCTCCTGGCTGTGTGTTTGGGCAAGATAAATGAGCAGCAAAGCCAAAACCATGCACTTGCTGGTATTCCACTAATATTGATGACATCCATCAGGAATCTGTCTAATCTGATAAAAAACCTGCATCCCCAAGGAAAGCTGGTGAACAGTCAAAGCAAATTGAAGGAACAATTTATTTGAAAGTTCTTTTTTTTCTGCTGTACATAATCAGTTCCTCTTATTATGAGTTGAACTTACTCAATGCTGTTTGGACTAGGATTCATGTAGAGTCTCTAGCCAAAAGCACAGATTAGTTTTGTTTTATTTTATTTAAGTCCATTTGCTCTTGCTCATTTTTGTACAAAATGGAGCTGTAAATCTCATTTGCAGTACATAAACAGCATAAACACCAGAAGTGCTCTCTCATTGGTACTGATAGGCAAAATGCTTCTAAAGCATGATTATGCTTACCAAATGTTCAGGCTCAGGATTCCTTGTGGGTATCTCTTAAAAAACCCCTCATTTTGCTAAAAGAATAAACTGAAGGTGTGAGCAAAGAGGTCTGTTACAGCATCACCATTCAAAATCTTTTGTCGGGGCAGGAACTGTGGGAAGCACCTTCCCATGGTGAGGAATTTTTCCTTGTGCCAGCTGAGCTTTGCTTGGGTGGTTCAATAGTATCCAATGGCAGCGTAACCAGGGAATGGAAATGTGCACAGGGCACCAGGAGCAGCAGCTTGGATCCCTCAGGACCCTTTTGTATCACTGTGGCCACTCTTTTCCTGTCCTTCCCTGCAGTGGTTTGGTGTGTGTCCATCCCTGCCTGTCTGTCCTGCCATCTGAGTGCATCCTGTGTTTGTCCTCCTTGTCCAGTAGGAGCAGAGTGATAGTCCTGGTTTATTTGGAGAGGGTGCAGAGGCTTCTCAGGGTCTGTGATGGAGAAAAGGGCAGAGCTGTACTTCACTCCTGTTCTCTGGGCCCCCTTTTCCCTGGTGCAGCTGGATCCCAGCTATGGGTGTTCAGGCAGCAGCTGGAATACATGAGAGCTGAGCCCTTCTGTGGAACTGCCCAGGCATCCAGCTGAGATTGGCTTTGTTCACATTTCTGGGAATGGGGTTTGTGTCTGGCATGTTGTCAGCTCTGGAAAACTTGGTTCACACAGATGTGATTCTTCTGTTTGTTTGAAAATGTCCATCTCTTGCTCTGCACACTCCATTGCTCTGGCAGCACATGCTTTTGTCAACCACGGTGACCACACATTAAACAAAGCCTCTGCTCCCTGTAGTTGGGGCATTTGACCACTTCCACTGTCAGCAGCATCCCTGTTGTCCTGGGTTAGGGCTGTGCTGCTCCATATCTGGCTGCTCTCAAACACTGTGGATTCCTCAAGTGTCTGCATTGATGAGGAGTGGAACTCACTTCCTCAGACAGGGTTTGCTGTCTCCCTTCTGGTGGAATAAGGAGCTTTCACTCCTTGTTTACTTACTCATGAATTTTTGGTAAATCTGTTCTTCATAGCATAAAAGTTGAATCTTTTCAGAAAATAAAAGGATAAAAAAAAAAAGAAGCCTTGTCTTCCCTCCTGTCAATGTGCCAGAAGTTTATTAATAATACATAATAATTACATGTTGCCTTCCTTAGCTGCTTTCATGTGAGGATCTAAAAGTGCTTCACAAACATTAATTAAGTAATCCTCACGCCTGCCTGGTGCAGTAACTATTGCTATCAATCTGCACTGAAATATGACAGTGGAGAAGACACAGTAAATAAGAAAATCTCCCAGATACAGGCAGGAGCAAAGCTGGTATGGAAAGGCAGAGCAGGCTGGAGCAGATGGCCTCATTCTGTGGCTGGATTTTTCGAATCCAGCAGTTTCCCTGCCAGTGCATCATTCCCTCTGGAGCTCAGGGGGGTTGGACACAGGCTGGACATAGCAGACAGGAGATTTTCTTGACCAATGCAGTATTTTCTCTGCTGGCAAGAGGAAAGTTGTGACTGGCAGCACACCCTGTGTCCTGGCTGAGAGCAGAGCTGGTGGCAGCAGCTCCCTCTGAGACAGCCTCAGCAATGGGATTTCCTGATCCTTGCTCTGAGAGAGCCTCTGTTTGTTACCCTGGGCAAAGGGCAGCCCAGGGGTGCAGGCAGTGTCCCACAAAGGGTCTCTCTAACCCTCAGCTGAGCACCCAGGGGACCTGCACAGGTTTTGTGGTGTCCCCACATAGTGCTGCTCCTCTGCTGCTCACAAAGCTTTAGGAAGTCCTGCAAAGCTCAGCTTAGCTCTTTCCTCTCAGTCCTTGGGCTGAACTGCTTGAGCACGTCTGCCTCATTACCTCCACTGGCATCCCTTAGGAGCAGTTTTTGTTAGGGTGGAACAGAGAGGGAAAGTAAATGAGCACCAATGTCCTGCCAGCAAATGGCCCTCAGTTTGCTGCTGTGGCTCACACCTATTGCCAGGGAGTTGAATTAAACTCAGGGCAGTGACCACACAGTTATTCCTTGGCTCCAGTCTTCCCCAGGGAAGAGCCTGGTTGATGTCAGCAGGTTTGGCAGTGCTCAGCTGAGAGGAGCTGTGCCCTGGGAAGGTGTTGCTGTCACTGTGGGCTCACACAGCAGCAGGCTGGGACTGCACTGGGAAGGACCTGCCAGGTGTTGGGGTGCCCTCAGAGGGGTGATGTCAGTGTTGGGAGGACGTGGCTGGACCCAGTTTCCAGGAGTGCTGAACACCCTGTGGGACCACAAGAGCTCTCAGATACATCAACTCCAAATTTCTCTTCATGGAGGAGATGCCAAGTGTCATGAGTGGCGTTTACTCTTGGTTTACTTGGGTGGAGTGCTGGGTTTGGTAACTCCAGGTATATTGGATCCTACTCACTGTTATTTTGATCCTTTACAGTCAATTTGAAGCAGATGAAGTGTAGTCCAGGAATTACAGTTAATTCCTGCTGGTCAGAGCCCTGCCAGCCCTGCCTTGGCCAAAGCAGATGTCACCAAAGGGGCTATTTGAGGACCAAGAGTCTCATGAATTCCTCCTGCCACCCAAGGTACTGCCAGTCCCAGCACTCACTGTGTGTGTTCTGAGTGCTCTGACTGCAGGGCCCTGCCTGTGGCTCAGCAGGACAGGGCCCTTCTGGGCTGTCCTGAGCAGGAGATTCTTCCCCCAAACATAAGATGTGCTGCATTCTAGAGCACATCAGGTATCAGAGTGCCTTTTGCTAATTGACATGTTTGTGCTCTCCGTGTCTGTGTTTACACACAATGTTACTCTATAGGTGTAACTTTAGACTTCCTCCAATCCCAGGGAATGGTCTCAGTTAACATCTGCAGCCCTGGCCAGAGCTCCTGCTCAAATATCAGATTTTCATCATGCTAGGCAAGTGCATCGGGTCTCACCAGAGGGGCCTTTGGGCTCTCTTTCCTCTCTGCTGGACACTGGGGCGGGTGCAATTCCATTATTTTTGCACGTTCTTTAAGCTAAAGAAGATGTTTGCTGAAGTTTCTGGCTATGAATGAATGGCCATCAACGAAACCCACTTGACTTAATAGTTATTTTTAAAGATGCTCTTAAGAGCTTCTGTAAAGTGGCTGTGAAATACATCTTAGTTTGCACTGTCTTCTGGAAAGTTTGCCTCCTGGCCCAGATAACTTGAGCATGGCAATGCCACTTCCAGGAGTTATAGGTGTAATTAATTTAATCCATAAACTCTTTGTAGGAAGTTCTGCCTTTTTGTTCTGTGTTTATGTAGCACTAAGTACAGCAGGGTCTTGACTCAGTGCTCGTGTATGCTACCCCAAAACGAGCAGTGAATTGTTTTACAGAGAAGGCAAAAACTGCTGTGGAAAGGTGTGGGGTGAGTGTCCCTGAGTGCTGCTCCATCAGCAGACTGGGCTGTTTCCCCTGCCGGGGATGTGCCTCAGCACTGCCCACCCCGGCTGGGATCCCGGTGTCCAGGAGGGCTCGGGGGGCAGGGAGGGCTTGAGGGACCATCGGGGAGTGATCCCCAAAACAGGCAGTGGGGTTATACAGGAACTGCCTGCTCTGGCTGTGCCCCTTCAGCCCCTGTGCCGGCCGTGTCCGGGGTGCTGCAGCCCCGGGACGTTCCCGGCTGTTCCCCGGGGCATTCCCGGTTTCTCCTGGGGGCATTCCCGGCTTTTCCCCGGGGCATTCCCGGCCCTATTGTCCCCTGGGGCATTCCCGGCTGTTCCCTGGGGCATTCCCGGTTTCTCCTGAGGGCATTCCCGGCTTTTCCCCGGGGCATTCCCGGTTTCTCCTGGGGGCATTCCCAGCTTTTCCCCAGGGCATTCCCGGCCCTATTGTTCCCTGGAGCGTTCCAGGCTGTTCCCCGGGGCATTCCCGGCTGTTCCCTGGGGGCATTCCCGGTTTCTCCCCGGGGTATTCCCGGCGCTGCTGATGCTTTCCCCGCCTCGTTAAGGGGACTGTGCAAGGGAAGGAGAGTTGTACCCAAATTGCTGTGATTTCACATGCAAACCAGGTGCTGGAATACGTGAATGTGTCTCGAAGTTTATACAAGCAGTCACTTAATCTGCGTGTGTAAAAGCAGGATAGTTGTGAGTTGCAGTTGTGTGTGAAAATGGTCAGCAAATCAGAACCTTTCTGTTAGTAATTCCTTATCCTGAGGGAAACTATTCTCTTCCTAAATTTATTCATTTTTTCCTTTTTCACCAGGCCCTTAAGCAGTTCATGTCTTTGCTATCTTACCATCACTTGTTCCCTATGCTATCTCCTACCTGTTGGAATAGTTCTTTTCCTCAGCATTTCCCAGGGGAATAAGCCATAACACGGGCAGAAGGCTCCTTCTTCCTGCTCACAAAAATGATCTTTTGCATTAAAAGCACATTGGAACCCCCTGTTAAAAGGTTCTTTCTTTCAGTAAAAGCCCTTTGCCATCACCCTGCCTTGCTGCTGCCTTTCCCGGGGTGTTTCTGGTGAGTCCAGTGGCTCTGTATGCTCGAGCTCAGCCCCATGGCACTGCTCTGGTTTGTCTTCCCCCACAGCCTGCCAGGCAGTGCCATGTTGGCACATCTGGGCCATGGCTTTGCCCTGAGTTTCCTGCACCAGCTCCAAGAGGGGATTTTTAGTCTCTTGCGCCCCTGATCAACATCTGCAAAAATCTCTCTTTGCTTTTGAGAGATTGAAAATCCCTCTTTGCTTTTCCCCTCCTTGTCTGGTTGGACATAAATCCTTTGGGCACCCCTCCTTTGCCCTGTGCTGGTACATCAGAGCCCAAATTCGAGGGGCAAACCAAACACAGTCTGTGTTTTCCCTGCCCTGCTGGTACAGCTCCATTCCTGCCTGTGCTCCTCAGAAGGAGCACAAATAAAGCTGAGTTTGGCCAGCTGTCTCCTTTCTGATTTAGTATCCTAGGTGGTCAACACCTAATGATTAATCTTAAATGTCACCTTTTTTCCTCTCAGACTGAGTCTTTAAACTGTTGGGATGTGTGAATGCATTTTAAGTGAAGCACCAATCCCAGTGCCAAAGAACAGAGCAAGTGTGGCACTGCTCCAGCCTTTGCACCTGTTCTGGTTTGCTCTTTGTGTGAAGTGCTGCATAATTGTCTTCTTCATTAGCTGCCTGCTGGATTCTGGTTTGTGAGGGATTAAAAACTCCAATGAATATGGATTATCTCAAATGTTTTCCTTTGGGACACAGTGCAGAATGAGGATTTTTTGGAGCTGTGTGTTCATGTAATAACAAGGGATGGAAGATACCTCCTCCAACCCTTTTTCAAAGTTACCTCCTCAGAGCCAGTGTCAGGCAGAGCTGATCCCCTCTCTGGGCACACACAGGGCTCTGATCCAGCTGACCCTGCCTGGAGGACAAGTGAAACCCTTGTTCAGAGTGGGGAACTTCAGCACACACAGAGCCCAGCACTGGAGTGATCTCCTCAAGGTCAACAGGTCTTAAGCAGCTTGTTAACATTAAGCATGTGGCCAAGAGGGGGCATGTTATGGTGCATTTAAAGGACCCATCTCACTGATGTGGCCAGCAGCATGTGCTGATGAATTTTCAATAAAAACAGTGACATTTTCCTCCTCTAGTTAAAATTCTTAAGTGCTCCAGGTTAATGTGACATTTGCAACATCCAAGAAGCCTGCAGAGACTTGTTTCTGTGGAACAGATGTTTAACAACCCGAATTTTATTTTATGTTTTAGTCTGTTTGGACACTTCCTTGTCATCTGCTTTTTGTGCCTGTAGGTGTGACAGTGCTGGCCCCAGGAGCTGTGAGAAAGGGCTGACACAGAGAAGGAAACCTGGTTTTTTCTCTAATTCAGCAATCAGTATGCCTCTGCACATTCAGCTCAAGCCCTTTCCCCTCCCTGGTGAAAGCAACACTTGATTCTCTCTCCTGGCATTGCAGAGCCAGTCTCATGGCAAGAGAATGGGGAGGGCTTCTTTCTGACCTCAGTGGGAAATATCCTCCCAAAGTGCACAGCAAGGCCCCTCTGAAGGCAGAAATCCTCATGGCAGCAGTCCCTGGCCCAGGCTTCCCCCAGGATGGAGGGAGGGGTGCCCTGGCAGGAGCTTGGTTGGCTCCAGAGCCTGGTGGGGGGCTTGAAGCTCTCTGTCACTCTGAAGTTTTTGCTGGGGAAAACAAAAGCACAGAACTTCTCCAGGAGCTTCCAGCTGGTGCTGGAGGGTCCCAGGGGCAGCCCCTGAACGGGAGCACTGCAGCCACAGGCACTGCCCAGCCAGGGAACAGCCAGGCCATTCTCTCAAGGTGATAAATCTCAGCCCTTAACTGGCTGTGCAAGGATACTCTTCCTCTCCAGGTGAAGAATCACATGGCCATGAAATTTTGTAATGTAAACAAGGCAGATGTGGTCAGAATCCTATTTGGACAGATTTATGGCCTGACTGTGGAGCAGCAACCTCGCCTGGGCTTTGTGCCACCAGTAATTAATATGCATCCTGGGCTCTGTTTTCCTTCTGGACAGTGTCCTTCTGCATGCTTGTGTGTTAGACTGTAAGCATGAGAGTCTGCTGTCTCCTGAGAGAGACTTTCCTGGGGAGGCTGGGCTGGAAAGCCACAGCCCAGCAGATTGTGTGGAAATGAGGGAGAGTGAATGGCCAAATTTGGGAGAGCAGCACTTCCCCAGCACGTGTAAGGCCTGCAGGTAGCTGGCACTGAGTCTTTGTGCAGTGATTGTCACAAAGACAGACAATGTTTGCCATTGTTTCTGCCTGCATTGGGACGAGGGTTGCTGGAGAAGCCACCTCTGCTGGCCCTGAGCAGTGACCTCCAGCTCTGCCCTGTCTGGGCTGTGTTGGTGGGAGGCAGTGGTTGTGTTCAGCTCCAAACACCTACACCAAAGCTTTGAGCACAATTTCCCTGCTGTTTATTTATTCCAGTCTGATTAATTTGGCCAGGCATGTCCACGTGGGCTCCACTCAGTGAGTGCTTTGATGAGCCCTGAACATCCCCCAAAGCTGACTGAAGGTGTGCTGGGCCCTGCTGAAGGGGATCTGTGCCATGGGAGGGCTGGGTGTCTACTGACCCTGCCTGGGGCAGTGCAATGACACAGACAAAGGTGTCACACAGATGTGTCACCAACAAACCCTGCTGGCAGCAGGGTCCCCTTTGGCCCTGCCCCAGAATGGCAGGACACCAGACGGGGATGGATCATGTTGCTGTGCCCATGGACAGCATTCCATGTGCTGGGGAGCTCTGCCCTGATGGTGCCTTCACACCTTCATCCCCACAGAGCCTCCCCACAGTGCCAGCACTGCTGCAGGGCTTGAGCTGAGCCTTCAGCCTGACTCTGCTGCAGGAGCAGCACCAAGCTCCCTCCTTGCCCTCTGCTCTGAGCAGATGCTGTCCCTGCTGAGCCCACGAGGGCTCCTCTCCAGATCCCCAGAGCAGTTCAGGGTCATTGCACAGTCCCACACAGGCACCAAGGCTTCTCAGCCTTTGGAAAGGTGCACAGAGTGTGGGTGGAATGGCAGGTTATTTGCTGTTTGAGGTGAGCAACACGCACTACATTCAAAATGACCAAACCGGTCTAAATATAGAGAAAAGAGAAGGGTTGTAGTTGAGATTTCTGAGCAAATGCTTCCCCCACTGCTGGGGGAAGGCTATAAAAGGGCTTAAACTGTCAAATTTGTTCCTTTTAGATTTGTTGAATGATACAGGGAGGTTTGTGTGGAGTAAGGTGTTTATATCAGCAGCACTAACAACAGTGAAGGTCAAAGGTAACAGGGAGATGTTGCCTCTGAGATCCATCTTTGATGTAGACCAGCAGAATTCCAAAACTCTTCCCACTGTGCTCTTGCCCCCTTCCCATTATTAACATTCAGGGAAGTCCCAGGGAAAGGAGTACTCCTAAAATTCCATGCTCTCAGACCATTCCTGGGGCTCTCACTGGCACAGGGAGATTTGCAGTCATCAGGATGCTGAAGGCTCCTGAGCTGTTCAGGGGAGAGCTGCTCATTGACTGCAGGACAAGGGTGTGCAGAAGGATTAGCACTCAATAAATCCATCACAGGAGTACCAAGATGTTATTACTTGGGTTTGGAATATCCTGAAATAGCTCACCACCTTGGCAATTTTGCATCATTGATGTACTCTCAGCTGGATAATATGACTTTCTGGAAATGGATCAGATAAACTGAGCTGTTTTAAGAGTCTCTGTCTCTATTATTCATATATTTCTTCCATTTGTATTCCAGGAGAAATAATAGTATTATCTAGGGGCACCATTCATTCACACATTCAAAACAAAAGCCCAGATGCAAACACCAGTAAAACACAAGGCTCCTAATTAACAACCTCAGAGAGCATGACATCAGGCAGGTACTGCCAGCACCTTAGAACAAAGTACACCTGGAACCAGGTGCAGCTATTTACCAAAAGCTTCCAGAAAGCCAGCAGTAAAACTGTTTGTTTTTCCAGCACATGTTGTGCACTCACTGTTATTTCTCTAGATGGAAGAAGCAATCTGAGACACTAAAAATACACACCTTAGACCAACAGAGCTGTAAAATGATGCTAAATAAACAGTAACTCGAGGAAATCTTCCTCGTTACAGTTTTATCTTCTGGGTAAGGCAGAAAAGGTTATAGGGCAGGATTTTATTCAAGGGGGGCACTGGGCAGTGCTCTGGGGACATCCCTCAGCAGTGAGGACACAGCCAGGAGGACACACCAGGACAGCTGCCCTTGGGAGCTCTTCAGTGCAGGCTGTGAGCAATGAAATCTGTCCTTTGAGATGAACTCTGCTCTCAGAGCAGCCAGAGTGGAGCTGCAGCTTGTGTTTTCCCCTCTCAGTAACGTGCAGAGCAGAGAGCTGGGGATGGAGCTGGGAATGAAGCTGGGGATGGAGCTGGGAACAGGGAATGGAGCTGGGAATGGAGCTGGGGATAGAGCTGGGAACAGGGAATGGAGCTGGGAATGGAGCTGGGAATGGAGCTGGGAATGGAGCTGGGGATGGAGCTGGGGATGGAGCTGGGAACAGGGAATGGAGCTGGGAATGGAGCTGGAAACAGGGGATGGAGCTGGGGATGGAGCTGGGAATGGAGCAGGGAACAGGGAATGGAGCTGGGGATGGAGCTGGGAATGGAGCTGGGAACAGGGAATGGAGCTGGGAACAGGGAATGGAGCTGGGAATGGAGCTGGGAATGGAGCTGGGAATGGAGCTGGGAATGGAGCTGGGAATGGAGCTGGGGATGGAGCTCGGAATGGAGCTGGGAACAGGGAATGGAGCTGGGGATGGAGCTGGGAATGGAGCTGGGAACAGGGAATGGAGCTGGGGATGGAGCTGGGAATGGAGCTGGGGATGGAGCTGGGAATGGAGCTGGGAATGGAGCTGGGAATGGAGCAAGGGACAGTTCTGTGCCTTGGAGAGCATGGAGCTGGAGCCAGGGAAGGGCAGCCACAGGGTCTGAGGCTGGAAGTGGGGCTGGCTGAAAGATCAGTGCTCTGGTGGTGTTGAGGACAGGCTGCAGAAGCTGTGAGGCACGAGCCACACTGATTGTGGGGATGGGGAAGGTCCCACGTTACCTGCAGCCTGTGAGTTGCAGTGGTGACATTGTCTGGCACTGTGTATAAAGCTGCAGCTGCAGAGTGGCTTTGAAGCAGTGGTGTTCCCTGTTTCAGACCCAGGGACAATGGGAAAAAAGTCACTTTTCCTAAAATAGCTGGCATGTCAAAACCTAGATTTTATTTATTGACCTTTCCAAAACCCATCAAAAGAAGTCCTTTTACAGAAGTAGCCTCTGCCTCGTGCCTGGCTCGGGCAGCATGTGGGACCCAGCATGGCTGCTGTGGTATCACTGCAAGCCAGACATGGCATCTGGGCCCTCGAGCTTGGGCTGGTACATAATTCATTGGTGTGGTTTTTTTAAAAGACTTTTGCTCTGTCTTGTGTCAGCCACACGCTCCTGACACAGTTGAACTGCTTATTCCTTCACTGAAGCACGGCCCTTGTTCTGACAAAGGATTTCTGATAGTTTAGTTTTTGTTACTAACAGCCTGTGGAAAGCTGTGGATGCAGATGTTGTTTTCCTGGGAATGCAGAATTTCACTGCACTGGGGTGTTTTTTCAGCCTGTCCATCAGACAGATAAAACAGGCTCCTTTTTTCTCCACTGTCACATTTTTCAAAGGCTCTTCCAAAGCAGGTGCATAAATTAAAACAAAATAGAAGTCAGAAGTCGGAGGAAAACTCTTAAGTCTGTACCCTACTGAGAGGGATTATGGGGAGTGGAAAGTGTGAGTCACTCCTTCTGCAGCCAGAGCTAATGCGGCTCCTGCAGGGCAGGGGACAGCCCTCAGGAGGGGCAGCCTGCTCTGCCTCTTCAAAACCCAGCTCTACTCCTGCAAATTTGATCACAGCTGGAAAAAAAAAAAAAAAAAACAACAAGGAAACACGTTGGTGAGATGTGCTCATCCTTTGATCTTTTCCTAAAGTCTGGTTTCTTGGCCGCATTTCCAGGTATTTCAGTGCTGGGAATGTGGTGGTGTTTTAACTCCATTTCTGCAGTTCAGCTGCTGTGCTCTGGGATTTATCCTGGCTGCCCTTTATCTCTGCAGCCACACTCGCACATGGAACCTGAATTAAATGCCCAGGGCTAAAACCTCTGATGGTTCTCCCCTCCTGTGTGACAGGGGTGGCCCGTGGCAGGGAGGTGGCCGTGCCTGGCCCGCAGTAAGAGCTGCTCTCCTGGGTGCCCCACGGACATTCTGGTTAATATTCCTCCCCTTGCACAACACTGCACAAATATTGAGCTTTGTAAGTATTAACTGGGAAGATGAAGGTGCAGGGAGGCTGGCAGTCAGCTCTGGGCTCGCATTTATCTCCTTCAGTGCAGGGATGTGCAAGGGACATCTGGGGCATCCCATACAGGCACTGCCCTCAGACACCATCCACACCCCTGAACTGTGCAGACTTGAAATCAGCAATATTCCCCATGAAATTGGCTTTTTTCTGTTCTGCTCCCCTGCAATCCTTTTTCCAGCCTTTTCCCATCAATGTGCTGTTTTCCCATTAGGAACCTGTGGAACACAAAGCCTTGGGTTTCCCAGCTCCTCATGAGTGGGAGGGGGAGAACAAGGCAATGTTCACTCCAAACTGAGGGCAGGTGGGTTTGCTTTCCTACCAGCTCAGGTGGAGTGTAAACCCGTTTCCTCAGGGAAGGGTGGATTGGGTTCCCTGTGTGCCCTGACCAGGGGAGGCCGAGTCCCCAGAGAATCTGTGTCAGAAAACAGCTCAAATGGAGTTTTTGGCTAAATGTTCACTGCAGTCGCTGTAGCGTTTGGAAGTTTTGGTTAGAAATGGTGTAACTATGGATAGGACAGCCTTGTTGAGCAGTGTCCTTCCCAGTCTGGAGTTTTGGTTTCAGAACAGCTCTCTGTAGGTTTCCACTGCATCTCGGACTTCCTCAGGTACGATTTGAATTTCAGCTTTGTCTGTAAGACAGATGCTGCCTTCAGTTGACACAGGTATGTGCAGCATCAGAAAGGTGTCAGCAGATTTCCTGAGTCCCAGATTTCCCCTCAGAGCTGGACAGAGGAGAACCTTAATGCTCCATTCCTCAGCAACACTATCAGAGCTGGGGTCCACCGTGTAATATGCTCACTGAAAAGTTCAGGATCTGCAAACCAAGTGCCCTGGTCACTGCTTGGTAAATGAGCTGCTGAGGGGGGTAACAGGGCAGAACCAGCTTGCTGGCCTCAGCTGGGACCTTTCATCCTTCCCAACAGAGCAATCTGAAAAGGCAGAGAACCAAAACTCCACAGTCAGTCTGTGCTTCTGAAAATTTCTGAGATTAACAAGGACTATCTCAGTCTCAAGTTCCACAAAGGCAGGTTAATGGAAATGAAAAAACAATGCTTGTTTGTAGGGTTTGTATTTTTACCCCAGGCAAACCCAGGAGATGGATTAAACTGAGGAATGCCTTGCTCTTCAGTTTATTCTCAAAATACAACACACATCCAGAGGGATATAATTTTTCTGTTAAGTTTACCACGCTATCTTTGTTAGACTCATTCCTGGTGATTCACTTGTCACAATAAGAAGCTCAGCTGAGAAACAAAAGCTCTGCAGCTCCTGCGCCGGCGGCTCCGGGCGGTGTCCGGCACAGGCGGGAGCGGCGGGGCCGGGAGCGCTCCGGGGTGTCCCGGCTCTGTCACCTCTGCGGCTCCTCAGCACGGAGCTCAGCCCCGGGGATGGCTCTGGGAGCATTCCTGAGTGCCAGATCCACAGCGGGGAGCGAGGCTGCTCGGCCTGACGCTGTTTGCTGTCCGCAGCGCTGTCTGCTGTCCCTCCAACACTGAGTGACTGTGACTGCTCTGGGACAAGCCTTCTCTGTGTCCCCTCCAACACCTGAGTGACTGTGACTGCCCGGGGACAAACCCTCTCTGTGTCCCCTCCAACACCTGAGTGACTGTGACTGCCCGGGGACAAACCCTCTCTGTGCAGCAGCAGCTCCCTTGGCTCCACACAGCGGAAGGTTTAAGTACCAGTTACCCAAAGCCCAGGGGGTTCAGGGCGTTAAGGTCTGTGACAGCCCGTGGTGACAGCTGTAGTGCCTCCCTCGGAGCTGCACTGGCAGCTCTTCTGTCTGTGCTCTGGTTTCATCTCCCCCTTTGTCTCCATCCTCCCCCACCTACATCTCCTCCATTTCCCCCAGCCCAGCCCAGCCCAGCGCTCCCCCTGCAGCAGAGGGGATTGTGCCAGCCCGGCCCCTTTGTCATTTACTCTAATCCTGGCCTGGGGGTGTCAGGGCCAGTACCAGGGCACCCCTCTGTCCTTTCCCTTGCCCAGCTGTCCCAGCTGTGGGTGCTCCCAGCCCCTCTGTGTGTGCAGTTTGCAGTTTGATGCCAGCTCAGGGTCTGGCACAGCAGTACCAGTGCTGGGGTAGCTGGAAAAGATCACATTCTTGGGTGTGATTTCCAGTGAGACAGTCCAGCAGTTCAAGGTTATGATGCAAACACTTTTCTGCCAGTGCTTACATCAGCTGTGCTGGGCTCACACGTCAGAGCAGTTGCAATGATTTCCCTCGTGCTGACTAACAGGATCATGAAGGCTGTGCCTGGTTCCACCTCTTCAGAGCTTGACTCACCAGCTTTGTTCAGAGGATCAGTTGCCAAATTCGAAGTTAGGCTTTATGAATCATATTTATTTATATTAGGGTAGTGCTTGGGAGGTCTAGTCCTGGGCCAGGAGCCTGCTGTGTTAGTGAGGTGCTGCACAGCATCCTGGCCCAAGGGCTTGACTGCTGCTGCTAAGAGGAAAGAGAAGGGCAGGGAAAGGCAGCAGTCACCCACAAAGACTGGGGAATACCCTTTGTCTTCTTGCCAAATCTTCACAGGAGATGCTGGGAAGGAGAGAAAGCTTTTGCTCTCCTGGATAGGGGAGGGGACGACACCACTGTGCTGCAGAGAAAATATTCCCTTTCCATACTGTTGCTAAAACCAGTTACTGGTGTAAGATAGATACAGAAGTTTAGATTTTATTGGCCTACCATGACTCACTCATAGCAAACTTCTTTCTGAGGAAAAGATAAATTCTCCCAGCATTGGCAAATTAGTGCATTCTCCCCTAGATTAATTACTGTAAAGTGAAATCGGGTGCTCGTTATTTATTCAGAGGTTCACTAGGAGTCCTTGGTGGCTGCCGAAGGGAAGGGCAGAGCCGTGGGGTGGGGTCTGCACAGGCTGAGCCCTGCCGGGGCCGGGGGAGGGAGGGGAGGGTGAGCAGGGGCCGCGGGATCCGCACCCGCAGCGGGGGCAGAGCCGCTTCTGGCAGGGAACCACCACACCTTGCTCCCACTGCTGACACCCGTTCACACATAGAGTCTCAGTGGCATCTCCCCGGCGTTCTCTGTGCTTTCAGGCAACTCCAGCTCCTTTTTTTTCCCCTCAGTAGTAGTGAGAATTCCTTCCTTTTTAACCAGTTAACGGACTGGATCCCCTCTGACCCGTCAGCTGTGCTACGCCAAAGTGTTCCGAGGCTGCCCCGCAGTGTGATGCTGATAAGCAACCTTTTCACATGGAAAAGTACGTAGAAAAGCTAAATCTTGTCTACACGTGTAGAGCCACTGAGCTGAGTGTAGAGCAGCGCCGGGGCAGGGCTGAGCTTGGCCCAAGGCAGTTATTTCTGCAGCTCTCCCAGCCTCGTGCAAAAAAAATCAGTGGGATAATTGACAGGTCTGGGTGTCTGCTGCTGCCTTGTTTGCTTTTGCCTTCCGTGCCTTACTGTGGCTTTGAAATGCAAATTGCAAACTTTATGTGGTCCGTCAAAAGGAGTTTGAGTTATTTTGATGTATTTTTGATGTGCTCTGGAGCATCACAAACTTTGAGGTTTACTTAGGAAGGTAAGAACTGCTTCTCATCAAAGATGACAGCGCAGGAAGGGGCCGAGGGAATTTGCAGCGAGGGCTGAAAGCTGAAGCATCGCCATGTGGAGCTTCAGTGCTCACCGGGAAGTTCAGGCATCAGCGTGTCAGGTGTCACCTCCTCAACCCTTTTCTCTGCTGGCGTTTGCCAGAGGCTGCCTGGAGCTGGGGCAGGGGGTGACTGGATTTTATTCATCCCGCCCTGCTGCTGCACCACCACAGCCCCTCTTTTGGCTCTGTGTCTGTGTGTCCCTCTACAAACTGAGCTGTTTAAACATCGTGGAGTGGTGGGCAGAGCTGGCCCCGTGCGTGGTGGGGAGCACAGAGCCAGCCCTCGGGCTCTGGGGAATATTTTAGGCACTGGTGTAAGACAAATGAGAAGCGCCGTTCCTTCAGTGGGCTACAGAAACTGGGTTGTATTGAAAGAAATGTTATATAAGGGCCTAAAATTAGCTGGATGGAAAAAGAAGTCTGCTAAATACTCCAGTCTCTCTGTTGACACAAGCAGACTTCCACCAGAAGAGAAGGGCTCCTTAATTATAGTTTTCTGACGTATTCCGGAAATTAGGGGCTGAAAGAGCCCGTGAGCTTGGGTTGCCCACCCCAGTGAGTTCCTGGGGGGGGGATGATCCAGACAGCCCTGACCCATAACTCCCTCCCCATGCAGGATCTGACCTGCCATGCTACAGTACAGTGGGGTGGGGACAGGTCCTGTCCCATCCCCATGGGAGGGAAACCCTGTGCCCAGCACAGCTGGCATCGAGCAGGAAAATGGAGCTGGTGTTGGTGGATTTTTGGAGGGAGCAGAGTGGGAGCCATTAACTGCTCTCCCCGAGACAGGTTATCCATGGATGAGCATCCCTGCAGCAGGGAACAAGGGCCTGTTGGCCCCTGCTAGGCACCCAAGCAAACAGATTGATTTTGGGGGGACCCAGCTGTTGAATTTGAACCTGTTGTGCAGCGTGGCTGAGGATGGTTCTCACAGATTTTGGCTCTGCCAGCAGACTGGCTGGTTTGCTTTTCATGATTTATCCCATAAGCTGCAACCTTAGAGTCCTTCCTGGCCCTGTAGACACCAGTTGTCTTTTGCTCTTTATCCAGAGAAGTGGTCCTTGGGTGCTGGGCAGGTGCTGCTGTTTCCCAGAGCTCGGGACACAGCCCAGCCCTGCCCAGGGCAGAGCAGGAGTCTGGCCATTTCATGGAGCTGTGAATGCTCGGGGGAATGAGGGGGTGGGAGCAGACCCTGTCCCGGGGGATGGGAGCAGATTGTGTCCCGAGGGATGGGAGCAGACTCTGTCCCGGGGGATAAGAGCAGACCCTGTCCCGGGGGATGGGAGCAGACCCTGTCCCGAGGGATGGGAGCAGACCCTGTCCCGGGGGATAAGAGCAGACCCTATCCCGAGGGATGGGAGCAGACTCTGTCCCGAGGGATAAGAGAAGACTCTGTCCCGGGGGATAAGAGCAGACCCTGTCCCGGGGGATGCTCCCTCCAGGCTCCGCATCCCGGCTGGTCCCGCCCTGCCGGCGCTGCCGCTCGCTCACCCGGCGCTGTCATCCCTGACAGAAAACATCATCCCGCCCCCGCGCCCGGCATCGCAGGAAATCACTTTATATAGAGGTGGGAACCACACTCCCCGGCCGCCCCGGCGCCGGGATTTGCCTCGCACATGGCTCCCAGCACCTTCCCGGGAGGAGGAGAAGGAGGAGGAGGAGGAGGAGGAGGAGGAGGAGGAGGAAGGCCGGGGCTGCCGGAGCCCAGCGCGGAGCGGGACCTGCCCCGCACAGTACAGGGGCCGTGCCCGTGCCCGCAGCAGCTCATCACCCTCATCACCCTCATCATCCTCCCCGGGCCCTGAAAGCACGGCTGTCACAGCTGCAGGTGCTGGGAAAACGGCCAGCAAAGCTGTTTTCCAACTGAAAACTGTATTTCAGCACAACAATGGGTTTGGGGTTGTTTCCAGGAGTGGGTTCGTTTGGGGTTTTTTCCCTGTAGATCATTTAGATTTTTTTTTTTCCAAAAACCTGAAATTATTAGGAAATACTTTTGCAGGGATTCATGGGAATTGTAGTGCAGTGCCTTGTATGCCTGTTCCTCCCCCTGCTCTGAGAGCCCAGGATTGAACATGCTTTCCTTGGGGTACCTCATAGGTTCATGAGGGCAGGAAACCACACAGTGAGTGAAGTTCAGGAGTTGTTGTTCAGAGGTGACAATTAAATTAAGAGATACTCACAAATTAGATGCCACAGCTGAGAGAATAAGAATACAAGAACTAAAGCTGTGAGTTATCATGACCTGAACAAAAAACTGTTGATGTTTTTTGGGGAGTCAGAGCTGGAGCTTTGCTCAGTGCCTGGAGGTCCCAGCAGGTTTGCAGGGTCTGGGCAGAGCAGAGCACGGGCAGGGTCACTGTGTTCAGGGTCTGAGTGTTTGCCAGCAGCCAGGGACCTCCATTCCTCTTTCCCCGTCGCTTTGCTGGGATTCTGCTGAGAGCAAAATGGGAGATTCACTGAGGAGAATGGGCTGAGCTATTTTTAGCAGAGGCTCATAAATCACCTAATATCTCAAGTTTTTGTTTTGAAGTTTAAATTCAGACAATGGAAAATAGTGCTCCCAGGTCAAATAAACATTCTCTTTCTATTGACAGAAAAATAAACATGAGCTGCTTAAATATCTGTGGAGCGTAATTTATTAATCACATGAGGATGGAAAACACAAGCTCACTGTGATCCTGAGAAAAGTACGAGTCTCGGGAGTGCACGAAAGGCTGGGAGAGGTCAGGGCTGTTAGAGCTGGAAAATGAACCAGTTGTGGTTTCCAGGCTGGGATGTGGCACACAGAAGGCTTTAGTGTCTCCAGACTGC
This sequence comes from Trochalopteron elliotii, assembly GCA_024734555.1. NCBI lineage: Eukaryota > Metazoa > Chordata > Aves > Passeriformes > Leiothrichidae > Trochalopteron > Trochalopteron elliotii. The sequence goes on from JANPWX010000390.1 coordinate 244,417, forward strand.
CCTGGGTAGGGGATGGTTTTGAGGTGGTTCATTATGTAGGAGCAAAAGTCTGCATATAAATATTTATTGAGGAGGTACATGTACAGCACCTGTATTTATAGACATCAAAACCTGCTGACCATCTCCCACCCACAGGTTGTGTTCACCCCTGGATCTCCCTGGCACTGATAGACAGTTCCTGCAGTGCAGCTCTCACAGCTGTTGGGGGCTGCAAGTGCAGATTTATGTGGATATTTGACCAGTCAGGATAAAAGATGAGTTCAAAATTGCAAATGTTTTCTGGCAAGAGAAAACAGCACAATTTCCAGTTTGGAGCCATTCAGCTTTATTCTGAAAGCATATGCAATATCTCTGGCATTTCATTGCTCCATAATTTTTAATTATCACTCCCCATCACCATGCAATGGCTGGGAATCTGTCATTGGATCTTTCCTGCCTTTGACTGCTGTGCTTGGAGCAACAGCCCAGTGCTGGGAGGATTGATCACCTCCTTCCCAGTGACAATAACAGAGGTTGTGAGATGGGAGCTGCAGGGGCAGGGAGTCTCCAAGGCACTGTGGTGGAGTTTTGGGTGCCTGCAGAGGCACCGTGGGCAGCACACGCTGCCCTGGACAGAGCAGTGCCAGGGTCTGCTGCTCCCATCTGCTCCCTGTGTCACCTGCTGGGCTCTCACAGCTCCCAAGGCTTGTTCACTTTGGGTCATGCAAGGGCCAAATCAAAAAGGTGTTTTATCTGCAAAGCCTCTAGGAAGTGACAAAGTCATGGCTCTGTTCAATACATGGTCCCAAGCATATAAATCTGTGAAGGAAAGCTTAGGAAAATAGTGAGTTAACTCTCATAAAGCATTTTCCATTTCCCGTGGTACTGACATCAGTCAATTTCTGTTGCATTGGAAGAAAAAAATCACCTAATCCCTGAGAAAACAAATAATTTAAATCCCAAGAACTGTGCTTTTCTTCTTTAGCAAAATCTCTGCAGAGACAGAGCTTTAGAGCTTTCTTTTGATTTTGGAGAGAACCAATTTAGAAAATAGTTGGAAGGTGGTTTCCAGTAGCCATAAATCCAAAGAGCTTTGACAGTTTTCAATTACAAAATGAGACTTCACTCTGGTAATGCTTCCAGTCAAGATCTGACTTTCCAAGCTCTCTCCAGGCACCTTCTAATTCCAACACTTCAGGCAATTCCTTCCCAAAAAAGGGCTCAAACCTCTTTTCTGCCACATGACTTCTCCAAATTCCCCCCCTCCAGCCATGGAAAAGCCAGATTTGCAGATGTGGTGATGGCTTGCATCTTCCAAAATAACATCAGGCAGTGAAAGTTTAGTGGAGCAACTTGCCCAAGGAATCCTCTGGGCAGTCACGTCCCAGAGAGAAATGGGCACCAGGAGTTTGTTCCAGTTGTGGTCTTAGTGAAACAGGGTGAGCTTGGGCTGGCTGGTTTTCCTTTTATGCAGCACCCAAAGGTCAGCACCATGCCCATGACCCAGCTGGCCAAGGCCACTCCTCCTTTCCTGGTGGCTGTGCAGGGCAGGAGGGACCCTGCTGGACACGGGGCCCTTCTCCAGGGCTGGGCTCACAGAGTGACCAGTCCAGGGCAGCTCACCCTGCCCGTGCCCAGCCACTGAAGGAAACACACTGTGCTGTTTAGGAGAACCCAGCACTTCAATCCTCACTACTCAAAGGGTAGAAATTGATTTCTTTTCCCCAAAACTAGAAGATGAGATGGTGAAATCGTCCAGCTGCCTCTGAGCTCTGCTCTTGCTGGGTGGGAGGGCTGACCTCTCTGTGCTGCCCAGTCTGCACTCTTTCACAAAAAGCTTCTGCTTTTCTTCAGGCTCTAGCATCTTTCCCAGCCCTCCCTTGCCCTCCCACATGCACATACCATCCTGCTTCATCTTTTGAGCAACTTCAGATGCACAGTTTTGAGGGGGAAAAAAAAGAGTTCTCTCAAACTGGACATCTCTGCAACCTTGAGTTAGTTTAAATAAACAGTTGTCTTTTAAGGTCTTACCACCAGTGAAAACTTGTCTTTCTGTCTGCCAGTGCAATTCTTAATGCTGCTGCTTTCACTCCCAAAAGCTGACAAGCAGAAAAACAGGCTCCCTTCTCCCTTCCCTCTTTCCCCTCTGTAAGTCCAGGCAGTTGTGGATGGCTGAATTCCCCCTGCAGTGGCTTCCAGGGGGGGTTGGGCAACCTGGGATGTTATTTGGAGATCCTGGTTTTGGAGAGAGATGCCAGGAGGGAGCCCAGAGGACCTGGGGACAGTCACAAGTGTGACAGGGACAGGACCTGCTCTGGCACAGCTGGCTGCACACACCGAGGTTGTTCCTTTACAAACTCTGCAGTTTCTGACCAAACCAGAGTGAAATTTTCTTGAAGGCTTTGTCATGTCCTGATTTTGAAAAGGGAGGATGTAATTCAAAGGGAAGAAGTGACTCACCCCAGCCTGCACTGGTGGGAGCTGCAGGGTCAGCAGGAGCTGACCCCTTGGTTTTCTGCCTCGAAATGATGTCCCTTTCCTTCTGTCTGCTCACTGGTACAGCTTGAGGAAAAGACCTCCAGGCAGTTGTTTGATGAATTTTCATCAATCCAGGCACGAGGAGAATAAAGAATGGAGAAACAGAGACAGGGAGGGGAATAAATCAGGAGGGGCATCCTGGGGGGTTATCCCAGAAAAGTTTAAAAGGAGCAGTTAGGGAGGCTGAGTCCTGTTTGATGAACGCCTGGAGCTGTGAGAAAGGAAACCTCACTCCTGCTCCTTTTCAGGGAACCAGGGCTGTTCAATCTGCATAAATAAGTAGGATTTCATCAGAGGAATGCCTAAGTGTTTTGTCAGTTTTTCCTATTAATTGGGTCATCTTAGTGGGGCCCCAAACTTTGATCCAGATCAAACAGGCATAAATCTGGCTATCAGGAGCAGGGGCTGCTTTCAAAGGAACAAGCTGTGAGCTGGAATTGCTGCTGAATGTGACGGAGCCGTGCTCAGAGCCCAGGACCTTAGGCCAAAAGGTTTTAAATGGAGACATAAAACAAGAGGTGGAGATCTTGCAAAAGGAATTAAAGTAGATCTAAGGCAGCAAGAGACTTTGCAGAAGGAATTAAAATAAGATTAGAGCAAATTCTAATAAAGAGCTGTAGGCTTCAAATAATAAAAGAAAAAGAAGTTAAAGGAGCTTCTGGAATATTCCCAGGGAGGCTGTGAGGAGTCTTGCAGGCAGAGCTGGGTCTGTGCTGGGGAGGGGAGCTGAGCACGGGTTGTGCAGCCCCCCTGGGGGCTGGAGAGTCACAGGGCCCTTGGCCATGGCAGAGCTTGCTGACCAGGGGAGCTGCAGCAGGAAGGGAAGGGGCTGGAAAAGCACCTGCAAAAGCAAAGGAAAACAAGCAAAGAGCAACCAGATCCTGGCTGAAATGAGCCCAGCTCACTCAAGCCCAGGAATCTGTTGCAATTTTCTTTACTGCCAGCCCACGGAGGCCTTGGGGAGAGGTCAGACTATCTCCACACAAGCAGTCTTTGAGGGGAAAATATTCCTGAGGGGCTCTATTTGCTGAGCTCAAGAGTACTGGGACCATTCCCAGCCACCAGTGACGGTGTCTGGCTCTGCTGGTGCTGCAGAGACATCCATGGAACCAAGGCTGGGCAGCTGGAAAGAGGGAGAAAAGCAAGTCCACCTGAATTCCTGATATCCCCAGGTGCCCACAGGGGCTTCCCAAGTGTCCTGTGCTCAGTCTGGAGCAGCTTTGCTGGGTCTGAGCTGTGAGTCAGGAGCCCAGAGCCACCCAGGAGCATGTGGGACCTGGAGCAGGGCAGGAACAGCCCTGTCCTGGCCCTGGGGACATCCCTGTCCTGGCCCTGGGGACCTGAGCCAGCCCTCAGAGCTGAGCTGGGGAGGGAGGGCACTGCTCTCTGCTCCACTCTCTGCTCTGCTGCAGCCCTGCACGGGGAAGGACAGAAAGCTGGGACATGTGTGACCCTGCCCTGCTCTGAGAGGCCACCAGGAGCTTTTGGGCTGAGTGCTGGCTCACCTGGCTGCAGGGGGTGGGAAGGAAGGTGCTGCTCGTTGCTTCTCTCAGCTGCAGGATGGGGAACAAATCCTTGTAGCTGAGTGTGTTTCCGGGATTTGCCCACTCATGATAATTAAATGAGGTACCAGGGACCACTGGGACAATCCTGGGCCCTAAGCCTTGGTTATTCTGTGTGTCCAACTTGTTTGTTTTGATAAAGACATTAGCAACTTCTAGATTCTTCCTGCTAATTAGATGCCGATCTTGTACAAGGTCTCTCTTTCTGTGTAGGGAAATTTCGTGTTGTTATCTTGCAGCAAGGGACCATCTCTGACTGACAGCACAAGAGCTTTGCAGCAACAAGAACTGGTAGGAGCTTGGCAATTAAAGCCTATAAATGGCATCTCCTTTGAATGCTGGCTAATTTAAAGTGATTAAAGACAGATTAGCCAGGCACAACAAGGGAACAAAGGAATGGATGGCAGGGGCGTACCCTGATGATGCTTTGCTGCCGCAGGACCCTTCCCTTTGATGGCCAGGGGTGAAAGTGGTGTTTGAACAGCAGCCTGGAGCCCTCTCGGCTGGTGGGGGAGAAGGCTGAGGGGTCAGTGGGCACACAATTGAGTGCTGAAATCCAGAATGAAATCCTGTGCTCAAACAAATCAGTAGTGGCCCTCTCCTCTCCCTTCCAGCCCCCTCAGCTCTGCCTGCAGTGTGCTCTGGCAACACTCGTGCATTGTTTGGTTGGAATAATTTCTAGCTGGCTTGTGAAATCCTCCCTCCTCTCATCACGGCGAGTCAAACGACCCGAATACTAAGCAGAAGAAACCCAAAGCCAAGCCATGTGCTGGATGTCTTGTCCAGTACTTTTGTGGCTGGTGCTTTCACCCCACCTCTGTCCCTGTTCCTGCAGTCTGGGCACACCTTGGGTGGTGCTTGGTGTCTTCTGGAAGAATCCCACACCTCTGCTTGTTCACAGGGGCTGCTACTGTTCGTTAGTCTTTAAACTGGCTGGTAACTCTTGTTACAAGGTTTACATTTGTGTGCTTATCAGTCTGTAAAAATTTCCCTTGATGGATGCTTCAGTAAACTCACACAGACCTTATCAGCTGGCCTTGCTTCAGGCCTCAGCAGACCTCATTAAACAACAAATACTCCAGGAAATTCAGTGTGAGAGTGGGGTGGTTGGTATGAGATCGTGGTTCTCCCAGCAGGGACTGCCCTCGGGAGGCTCTTCCAGGGCTCAGGGGAGAGTTTGGGTGTTTGCCCGCCTGAATCCCTTCCCACATCTCCAGGGAGCTCTGGTGTGTCCAGAGCAGGAGCTGAGGAGCCAGGAGGGCACTTCTGCTGTCAGCAGCATCCTTCCAACCCCAGTCCCTGACCCTGGGCAGACCCTGAGAGGCTTCTGGGCACACGGAGATGTGCACTGATGGTGGCTCTGTGCAGGACCTCAGGCAGTTTATCTGCTGATTTTTCTTAAACAGCATCTCTGGGCCAGGAGATGTCAAGGTGCATCAACAGCAGCTGAATTTCAGTGAGTCTGGGCAGGGTGTGGGGTTTCTGTTGCACTCATGTTTTGGGATGCTCTCCAAACTCTTTGAGGCCTGCACTGTCAGCAGCACCAGGGAAGTTTCAGGCTCTGGGGGCTGTGCCTCCCACTGCTGTTCTGCAGCTCAGCACTCTTTCACCAGCTCTCCTGCCTCTGTTTGCCCCTCAGCCTCATTCCGCTGAGGACTCCTGGCTTATTGACAGTGCTCTGCCATGGCCTGATCAAAAAGAGACCTGGGTGAGGAGAGATGATTGGAATCGTGGTCTACCTGCAAGAAATGGAAATGTTTCTTTTCTTCCCTTGGAAGTCTCATAGCGCCAGGAAATGCCTTTGTGGCAGCAAATGTCGTTGAAGGAAACTCATTAGCCCAGGATAAGATTGAAATACAGTGGTGAATACCTGGATTTCTTTGAATTTTTGGCTTATGATGCTTTTGTGCCCAACCTCATTTGCAGTGAACTTGCTCCACAGGTTTCCAAACCGTTTATCTTTACATTGCAGGCACACATAAGATCCCAGAAGCGATAGCAGGGGTAATTTCCTATTTGTGTGTCTCGGGGAGGGAATGCTCCTCAGCTGAGTGCTCGGCAGCCGCTGCCAGAAAAGGGCATTTGGAGGTTTCCATGACAGCTCCTTCCCACTGCTGGAGCCGCAAGCTGTGACTGGGGACACTTTAAAAGCACGAGAAGGAAAATGCAGACACCCCTCTCATTTGGAGCCTGCAAAGCCTGCAGGGCCATTAGTGGACCTCATTTTGTTGGTGGTGATCTGCCAGATTCAGCACTTGGAGAAGCCTGGAAGGGCTGGGAATGCAGGTGTCACTTCTCCCTTCAGAGAGAGACCCCCAGAGGGGCCCTGGGTGTGTGTGGGGATGGAGGGGGCTGTGAGCATCCCTCCCCTGCAGCCCCCCCGAGCTGTCCCCAGGGCAGTGCTGGTGTCACACAAGTGCTCCCAGAGCTATCAGTGCACCCAGAGCCAGCAGATCACTATGGAAAAGGGAAACACTGAGCATGAAACAGATCTGCTGGGGCTGCTGCAGCCCTTCTATCCCTCATCATTCACTAAACTGGGGCCTCCAGCAAATATTTTTTCACCCACAGTGAATGAGCATGAGGTTTTTCCCTCTTTGCAGCTCGAAGGGCCCTTGGCAGCAGGTCCTGGGGAGCTCAGTGCCACGGCAGGCAGAGGAGCAGCTCTCAGGGGCTGCAGGGTGGGATGTGGAAAACCCTCCCAAAATCCTCCCACAGAGAAAAGGACACTTCTTTATTCCTGGAGCAACCTTTCAGGATTCCCACCTGTCAGCACCCCCAGGGCTGAGGGACCAAACAAAGGGAGCAGCACTGTTTTCCCAGCACATCCCGATTCCCGTGGAGCAGCCCCAGCCCCGGGGCTCTGAGAGGCCAGAGAGGGCTGGATTTATGGAGCAGCAGCGAGGGAATGTACTTAGGGCATTGCATAAGCAGGGTATTTGCAGACGCAGGCGAGTTCTTGTGCTGATGTCAAGGAGCAGAGCTCAGCTGGAGTCCACGCAAATCTCCACCTACTGAGGATCAGCCTGTGGTGCCAAAACTCTCGAGTGTTTTGTTTTCAGGGCACCAGAAAAGTATTTCAGGGTTGTTTTTTGTCTTCTTGCATTTGGAGAGCTGCAGTAAACAGTGGTGTGAAGCAGCTGTCTGTGCTGAGGGCTCTGCTGGCCAGGCTCTTTGGAACTGCTGAAGTCACAGGGTGCTGCAAGGGGGGAGATCATTTCTCCACATGAGACTTGGTCACTTGGTCCCAGGCCAGTTTCAGGGACTCTGTTCAGATATTCAGATTGAGACTTTCCCACTGTGAGGCCGGGTCTGGTGCCACTGCAGGTTCCTGTAATGGTGATCACAGACTTCCCGGGCTGGGGGACCCCAGCAGTGGGGAGGGGACCCCAGCAGTGGGGAGGGGACCCCAGCAGTGGGGAGGGAGCCACAGCTCCCAGCTCCCCTGTCCTCCCAGCTGGGGGGGCCTGGTGTCAGCAGCCTTGGACAGGGACAGTGCACCCTGCAGAGGCTCAGAGCCCAGTGACACTGCCCTGTGTCCCAGTGGGACCCAGCCGTGCTGTCACAGGGAGAGGAGTGGTTGTTTCCCTGACAGGGGAGTCTCTCTCTGCCTGTGATCTCAGTTCAGCCTCTGGCAGGCAGCAGCTGTGGAGAAGCCAAGCCCAGGTGGATGGCAGCATCCAGGTACATGTTGGATCGAGGCAAGGGGGATTCCCTCTCCGAGGACACTTTCCCAGCACAGAACCCCTTTGGGCAGCTGTGGGGAGATGTGGGAAATGGGCAGGATGAGCAGCAGCTCCTGTCTCCAGCAAAAACCTCCCTTGCCCGAGCTACAGCGAGGTCCTGCCTCACAGGGCAGCCCAAAGAGCCCCAAGTGCTGGGCTGGGAGCACCTCCGGGCAGGGACCCTCGGCACTTCGGTGCCTTTGGATCAGCCTCTGCTGTCCTGCCCCAGCTCCCCCGCAATAATTCCCGTTTAAAACACCTTCTGTCCAGGGCTGCCGTCAGATCTCTGCGTTCCTCTCCTTCCCCTCATCCCAGAAGGGGCGGGCAGCCGATGGCTCAGAGCCCTGCGGTGTTTGGTGTGCCCGGGGTGCCCTGCCCGCCCGGCCCCGCCGCGCCGAGCCAGCGCTGCGTCCTCTTGACCGGCCGCGAAAAAGGAATTATTTATGTCTGCTGCATATTTCTGGGCCTGACTGCCAAAAATGGCAGTGGGGCACACGGTGGTGCGGGGCTGGAGCGGCCCCGGGGGGCACAGGCAGCCAGAACCCCCCCGGCCCTTCCCACCGAGCCCCTGCTCAGGGTGGGAGGGGGCGGACAGGGGAAGGGGCCGGGGGCACTGGGTGTGTGTGGGATGAGCTGCTCAGAAATCACCGAAGGTTTCAGTGCAGTCTCTTTTCCCCTGAAGTACTTCTTATAAAAAAACACAAACTTTTTTTTTTTTTTTTTTTTTTTTTTTTTTTTTTTTTTACTTTTTTTAATGGATAAAAATAGCTAATACGTTATAAGCGAGGCAGAGGCGTGCCTGGCCCGAGGATGGCTGTCCTGGTCCGTGTCCCGCCACCCTGCAGCAGCCCTGGCTGCCGAGGGAGGAGTCGGTTTGGGGAAGGAGGGATTCAAAACACCGATGTGATTACAGGTGTCCGTCCCCCGAGACGAGAGCAGAAATTATCCTGAACAGAAATTGGATAACGTCTGCTTAAATGTGGTGTTTTGCTCCATGTTTTCATGACAGCAGGAGGCTGTGGGAGAACAAAATGGGAGCAGGGACTGTGGTCCCACCAGCTGGGACCACTCCTGGGTTTTGGAGATGCTCAGACCTTGTCTAGGGATTTATTAGGGTAGGACTGTCCCCCAGGAAAAAGGGGGTTACTGTTGAAGCCACATAACTTTGCTAAAATCTTTGGGTTTGTTAAGAAATCTGTCAACAGAACCACAACGTTTCAGTCACCTCTTCGAATTGAGATGCTTTGTGGGCTGTGTTAATTTAGTCTGAATTCCCCACTGGAATAGCCCAAATGAACTGATGGTCTTGTTTTGTTTAATTTTATGTTAAATACGGATATTGTATTTAACTGTAATTTCATTATTATAGTTAATATTCATATCATGCATACCAATCTGGTTAAAGCACAGCAATTTCAGTGAGTCAACTTTTCTTTAACTTCATTCCACGGGAAATTTCAAGGTTTGGAGCTTTTCCTCTCCGAGGCCAGGAGGGTTTTATTATCTAAACCCGTAATAACCCGGATTTCCTGCGGCTGGCGATTGTGGTGTTCTGCCAACGCGGCTCCGTCGGGGCCGGCTGCAGCCGCGGCTGTCCCGGGATTGTGCCGGGATTGTGCCGGGGCTGTCCCGGGGCTGTGCCAGAACTGTGCCAGGGCTGTGCCAGAACTGTCCCAGGGCTGTCCCGGGGCTCTACCGGAGCCGTGCCAGGGCTGTGCCAGAGCTGTACCGAGGCTGTGCTGGGGCTGTCCCGGGTCTGTGCCGGGTCTGTGCCGGGTCTGTGCCGGGGCCGTACCAGAACTGTACCGGGGCTGTGCCAGAACTGTGCCAGAACTGTGCCAGAACTGTCCCAGGGCTGTCCCGGGGCTCTACCGGAGCCGTGCCAGGGCTGTGCCAGAACTGTACCGGAGCTATGCCAGAACTGTCCCAGAACTGTCCCAGGACTGTCCCGGAGCTGTCCCGGAGCTGTCCCGGGGCTGTCCCAGGGCTGTCCCAGGGCTGTCCCAGGGCTGTGCCGGGGCTGTGCTGGGCGGAGAGGGGTGGGACACAGCGGGACACAGCGGGAGACAGGGGAACACAGCGGGACACAGCCGGACACAGACGCACAGGGACATAGCCGGGCACAGCCGAGCACAGCTGGACACAGCAGCACACAGAGGGACACAGCCGGACACACCTGGGCAGGGGGACAGAGCCGGACAGAGCCGGGCACAGGGGGGCGCGGGGGGACACAGCCTAAGCCCCGTCCCGGGACATTTCAGCTGGCAATGTCCCGCTGATGTCGCGCTGGTGTCCTGCCCCCTGATGGCCATGAGCCCTCGGCTGCAGGGCCCCGTGAGAGAGGCAGGGATGGGCACTCCCCTGCCCAGACACTCCCGATGCCGAGCCTTTATCTCCCCCTTTCCCTGTAAACGGGAGTGGAAAATGCCGTCCCTGAAGCAGTGCCGAGCGTCGGGTGCAGCGCAGCACCGCCAGTGCAATCACTAATAACCTTCTAATGAGGGAAAATGACATTAGGCAGCCTTTGGCTGGTGCTTCCTCGGGATAATATAATCCAAGCATGCAGGCTGTCAGCCTGCAGTCCAACCCTGCTGCCGCAAACAGGGAGATTAATCGGATATATTGTGATTTATCTCATAATAAAATTTGTCAACATGCAGAGTTTCCAAGGGCTTGTGCTGCAGAGGCTCCGTGCTGATCCTGCCATGGCTGGAGTGCCTCAGCAGGAGCCAAGGCACAGCTCCTGGATCCTGCACCTGGACAGGAGCAGTCCACTGGCTCTGCCTCTGGTCACAAATTAACATCCCGTTAATTTCCACAGCCCAGAGCGGGCACAAAAGTCAGTGAGTGCTTCTGAGGTGGTTTCTTTGCTGGGCTAATAATGATAAATCCCTCCCACAACGTTACATGGGAGGTTATTAATCAAGTGGAGGCATGGCAGGGCTTGGCTGGCTCCTTCATCCCTGGTCCCTGCCCTCGGTGTGGCTCCTGCCTGCAGTCTGTGACCAGGTCACCTGCCACCAGGTCACTTGCAGAAATGTCATCCCATCTCAGGTAGGGGCACAGGCACCCACTGATGGCAGTGCATGGAAGGGCCAGGAGTGCCCCAGGTGCTGGCTCCTCCCCTGGGCTTCCTCAGCAATTGTAAAGGAGTAGTTTTTGAAGAATAATACTCCATCTGGAAGCCCAGCTTTGTTGGATTTGTTTTGGAGAGACACTAGTTAAACTTATTTTTTGCCCTTCTCTTTCTTCCTCACATCAGATGAACCCTCTCCACTGTTTCCAGAGCGAGCAGTGAGAAGGTTCAGGATGTTTATTCCCTTGGCTGCTCCAGCATTGGGAACAAACTAATGTGGCATTGCTCTAACAAAACCTTTCTGCAATGCTGCTCTGGATAAACCTCAGAAACGTGATTTCTTCCTTTCAGTTTGAATCAGAAGTTCTGTTTTTCCTGATCTAACAGCTGACTGCACATCTGATTCCAGGGAGCCCATCCTTGGAGCATGAGTCTGTACATATGTGCCCATGTGGACAGACCCCATCCTTTGCTCAGCATCTCTCTGATAGTTTTGCAAGACAAATTCTGTGTTTATTTTTAAGTCTTGTGTTGGTAATAGCAGTTTATCTGATGATCAGTATTAGCTCACAGTCTGCTGCTTTGTATTGTGGATTTCTGCCACTTCCATTTATTGGGATTCTGTCTCCTGTTAACAGGTCATTGTGATCCATCTTTCACTGTCAGGATTCAGTCCTGGAGCTCTTACTGTTAGAAAATTCTGCGGATTTATCCTTCCTTGCTATACTCTCTCAAAACAGCCCCAGTTCTGGAAGTGACGGGGTGTGGTAGAATTTATTTGGAAAAGGGATTTGTTTGTTTAATTCTGGGATGTATTTAACCATTACTTGAACCATGCAATCTGGAACCTCTCCATCTGAGGCTCCTTTTGTTCCCAGCATTCAGTGGAACGTACTTGAATTCTTTCTTTCCCCCATAAGCTGTTCAGAACCCTTCTGCTTGCAAAATGAGATATTGGTGTACCAGTATTCACTCGCCCTCATGAGGAGGGAGTTGCAGGATGGCCTCGATGGGATCCTGCTCCTGGAGCTGGGTCAGGAGCAAGTCCCAAATCTCAGGACAGGACCTTTGTTGCCAGAGACCTGAACCCTCCCCAAGTCACAGGCTCAGGAACTCCACAAGCAGCCCAGGGCAGTGCTGGAGTTCCCATCCCTGGAGGGATTTGAAAGCTGTGACACTCGGGGACATGGGTATGTGGTGGCCTTGACAGTGCTGGGTTAATAATTGGACTTGATGATCTTAGGAGTCTTTTCCACCCTAAATGGTTCTAAGATTCTAAGAAGCAGATGTAAATAGAAAAGGCAGACAGAAATCCCATCAAAACATAACCATGACAGACAAGCTAGGAGCAGCAATGAGGCTTTATTTACATGCTAATCAAATCAATCCTGCTTTGTCAGCCACGTTATCTGGATTGAAAGAGGCTATAAATACACAGGAGGAGAAAGAAGCTCCAGAGAAGAATATTCTAATTCTGGAGCGGGTTTGCCATGAATAGAAGGAGACATGCTCTGTACGAGACCTGAGGAGAAGTTTCTGCCCCTGCAATGCTCAAACGGCTGCAAACCTCAGTCAGGACAGCTGTGAAGTGTCTCCTGTTATTTCCTTTCCCTGCCTGTTTGATCCAGCACTTTTGTGACACCCTGTGTCACCTTCTGTCAGATACAGCAGCTCACGCTGTGTCCCTGTTTCTGCTGTGTGAGTTTCTGCTTGCTCTGGCACCGTGTGACCCCCAGAGCCCCCGTGCACGGGAGGGCAGTGGGGAAAGGGAAATGCCTCCCCCTGCTCTCCCTCCTTCCCCCTTTGTGCATTTCCATTGTTACTCAGGAAAACATTCAGTGCCACTCTGCTGTAATGGGAAAAGGGTTTTCTGAAAAGCCTTCATAAATAGAACTGTGGGCATGGGAGGAACCAGCTGCAACCATAAAACAGATGGGTTTTTTTCCAATGGACAATGTTTGGATAAAATTTAACTTGGAGAATTTCACTATTTGAAAAAGGACATTTCCCATCAGAGTATATTTCTTCTGCCCCTCTCCTATCATATCCATTCCTCTCACATTGGCAGACTAAGTACAAAGGGTGGAACACCAGCCTTCAAACTGGGTATTTTGCCTCAGCTTTAATGGAATTAAGACTACAGCTTTGATTTTTGAGAAAAGCCAAGCTAAAAAGCAGTGGTGGGTGCTGGTGTGTAGCAGATACTTTGAGGTGTGTGACAGAAGTTCATTTAGTTCATTTAGTGTCTGTGTTAGTTTGAGTAACAGGAGAAAGGCAGAAAATTGCTGCTTCCTTTGAGACTGTGATTCACTGTGTCAGGTCCTAGGCACAGAACAGTGTGTGTTGGTTAAGATCATAAAACTCAGAAACACACATGGATGTGAGCAGCAGACAACTCCAGAACCTATTTCAGCTCACTTGCCTCTGCATCATTTCGGTGGCAAATCAGGTGGGTACTTTATAACTGATCTATCAAACCAGAGGAGAATAAGCACATTGCTCTGCAGTAGCCGTGTACAAATGGACTGGGACTTCAGTGCAAGCTGTCTGCTCTCTTGGTGATGCCTTCTTCAAAGCTGAGCCCTCTGTGAACTCCCCATTTTGGCACGGGAGGCAGCTCCAGGCCAGAGAGGAGCAGCTCCCAGGGGGACTGCCCTGGGCACTCTCCAGCTCTTCCCTGGCACCTGGAGACTGACACAAGGCATTGAGCTGCCTTGGCTTCCCTCCTTCATCCTGTGTCCAGCCAAGAGGCCAGGCCCTTTTGGGAGTTCTTTGTGCAGCCCCATGAAATTGCCTTTTCCCTTGTGGCTCCGTGGACCAGGGGCTGGAAGAATCCACTGAAATTTTACCAAACCAAAGCTGTGGAGAGGACAGCCATGCAGATTTTTCTCATTTAGGTACGCTTCATGCACGTGCTGTCCAGTTGGATCCTCAGGTTCCCATCCTCCTTCTTCTGAGAGTGAAGGCTGTCTCCATCCCTGAGACACAGACTGACTTCTCCTTGTGTCTCTTCTTCAATGGGCTTCTCTCCCTGGAGCTCCTGTAGACACTCTCTGGGCCCCTCCTCCTCCTCCAGCTCATTTGCAGATATTTTTTCTCTGCTTGCTCTAAATAAAAATAGGTCAGTTGTAAGTAATTTATTATGCAATGATTTTACTATATTTTGCCAGACATAAAATCATAGAGTTGTAGCAAATTTTAGTTTTGAACAAGTAATGGTTCCACTCCAGCTGTTACAGCTCTTCATATAAGTTGCTCTTGAACATTTTTCAGAGTTCTCAAATATTGTTCTTCCCGAAATGAATGAGCAAGTCAATGAAGTGGCTCTTTTTCTTTAGAAAAAATAAAAAATTGGAGTATGACAAAATATTAAGCACTAATAGAGATTTGGTTTTGCATCATGAAACTGTCTTCCAACTAAAACCCAATGAAACTTCCATCTTCTATGTGGGTTCAGTGAATATTAGGGCTGCCTTGGATGTTAAATTTTAGGAGCAGAAGGTTTGAGGTATGGGTGCCTTAAACACCAGATTTTCTGAGTGTGTGGGGTTCAGCTGTTCTGTGCTGGGGGCTGCCTTTGGGCTCTCCATCCTCACCCTCTCCATCCACACAGACATCCCAGCCCCTGGCTCTCCACACCCAGTGCCCCAAGCCAGCCTGGGGGGAAGGACTGTGCTAAGCCAGGCTGCAGAAAGTCTGACTAAGCCTGGTTTTTGTGTGTGTGTGACCTCAGCAATGCCCTTCTCTGTGGTTTTCGTACGTGCAGAATTTGAGTGGAAGGGGAAAAAGCACTTCTGTCAAATTCTATTTCACCCTACAAGTCTCTAGATATATATATTTTTTTAAGTCAATGCAGCCTGGAAAATCCTGCAGGCTCCATTAGAAACTGGAAGCTGAGCACTAATGCTCCTTTCCCTGGTGGTGTGACACAGGAGGACACGTGGGGTGGGGTTTGTGCTGTGTCCTCTGTAGGGATGTGAAGCCCTGTCACTGCCAGTGTCACTCCCTGCTCCCAGTGCAGGCCCTGCACTCTGTGGAAAGGATCAGTGTTTCCTTTCTGGACTGATTGATGAGCACAGACAGATGAGACAGACTCAGACCCAGCCTCAGGAACCAAAACGTGTCCATCTTCCCTCTCCTCGTTGCTTCCCTTGCCTGATCCACCTCCGCAGCCTGAAACAGATTTGCAAAATCTATTTTCAGCCTCACAAGGCAACACCATCCATATCGGCTCACATTTGTCAACCAAAAATATGTTGATTGGTTAAAAATTACAGAGCAAACCTTACTGGAAGTAAACTGTGAGAACTTTAGAGCCATTCATTTATCCCATCCACAGAGCTGATACTATTTTTACCACTAAATATTAAGATGTTCTTTAATGCATAGACTATGCTAATGACCATGTGCAATTACTGGGAACATACAGGCAAAGGCTATTTTATTCTGCAACTGCAGTAATTAAATGTGCATAAATCGGGCACATTTTTGGGAAACAGGCACGTTGGAAATGAACATTTTTCACCTCTTTATTAGTTAGAGCTCAGATGGCTTATTTGTGCTGGATAACTGATGTGTGACAAATCCATTTTTACTGGGGAGCAAGAGAGCTTGGGTTTGGTTCTGGAAAATTCGGTTTTCTTTCAGTGCTGCTGCTCAGTGTTTTCACTTAGAGCCTGGTGAGGATCCCCTCAGGGCTGCTCTGTCACCCCACAGTCACACTGTGTGTGAGAGGCTGGATCCACCTTGTCCCCCCAGACTCCTGTGGGGAACAGTGTGGAGAGCTCTGCAGGAAGATTCCTGGGGCAAAGGGGAGGAAGAGGAGGGAGCAGCCCTGCTGCCCTGCCAGGGCCTTCTGCAGCTGGGTGAGGGCAGTGAATGGACTGCCCACGGGGCTGCTGCCCTGCAGGGCAGCTCAGAGCTGGTGTTTTGCACAGAACACTTCCCTTTTCACCAGGAAATGAGTCTGCTGTCCCCTCAGACCCTGCACAGCCAGCAGCAGATTGCCAGATTGCTGTACCTCATTGTCAGGCTGGAACCTCTCGGTGTTGCTCAGGGAAGGTCACTGGCAAAAAGAGGTTCTGTGCAGTCTCTGTTGGTCCAGCAGGAAATTCTTTATTCTGCCTTAAACATTTTGTTGCCTTTGTCTCTCTCTGGAGGATTTGGGTGCCTTCTGGAGAGCTGTTTGCTCGCTGGGAACCAGAATTGTTCTTTTCATACAAAGACAATAGTGCTTCAGGCTATAAATTATAACCAGTAAAATCGTGTCTCTAAAACATACATCATCCTCACCCAGAGTCCGAGAGCACTGGTGTTACAGACAAGATGCTAAAATTACAGCTGCCTTTTAATCTCATGCTCTTACTCTGCAACATGCTCTTACTCTGCAACATAATTTGATTTTAATGTAACATTTTATGATAAGTAGTAGGAGGCAGTCCCACCAAATTAAAATCTCTGGAGTAATGAAAATCAGCTTTGTTTTATTTTGCTTGGAATTTTATTCCTTGCTTTGTGTAACAAATGTGTCCTGGGGACAGTACAGCTAACACAAAATCAAGGCTGGATTCAAAAGAAAAGTTGCTCTGTGCAGCAGTTCTCCCAGGTGGGAAACTCAGATCCTGGCCCTGGTTCTTCCTAACCTGAAAGATTCCCACTCACTCAGCAGGAGTTTGGACCACATCCATAATTATGCATGGCAGAAAGATGAGCAGACAACTGGCCTGTTCCTCTGTGCCTTTCCTTCCTGCCAGGCCGGACCATTATTTAAATAACCATAGAATATGCATGGTTTTGAAGAGAAAAGTAGAGCAGTGAAGCTGTTCAGACACAGCAGAGAGTGCTCAGTACACGTTGTATTTTGGGAAGGACAGCTGAGCTGTGCTCAGGAAGGCTGCTCAGACAGAAGTCAAGTTCAGGAAACTTTGCTGCTGTGAAACATTTTGGTTCTGCTTCCCATTTAAAATCCTGATAGGTCACAAAAGGCTCTTCCTTCAAGCTGTCCAGGGTTGAAAAGCACCTCCACACTTTGCCAGTGTGCCCTGGCAAGAGCCTGTGGGCCTGTGCCTGCTCAGAAAGGAAGTTGTCTGCAGGAATTCCTATTTTTGTTTCCTTGAGGGAACACAGGCAAATGAGAGGGATGAATTTTTGGAGGGGCTCTTGTGCAGCAGTTACTGTTGGAGAACTCTGAAGAAGGGACAGTTCTGGAGGAGTTAAAAGTGATATTCACCTCCAAGACATTCTGCACTGCTGGTCAGGTTCTCCCTGCCAGTCTCTGAATCATTATGATAATAATATAGTAATAATAGTAATAAACTGTGACCATCTGCAGGGGAACATTAACCATTTATCCACTGCCTTTATTAGTTCAACAAATTCATCATTATGGCAGGAAAAGTAGAAAATATTCTCAGGTCATTAATTTTATGTTGAGATCATCATTCACCACTGTATCTTCTGTAAGGCCAAGGATTTTTGCCCAAAGCAGCCTCATGTGTGTGTTTTCCCATGAATTTTCTAAATTGCTAATGCCCAAGGGATGAGGCAGTGATGTGGAAAATAGCCAACCCCTGTGTGATTTGTTCTCATGATGATGCCAGAGGCTTTCTGCTTCAGTAAGGATAAAACAAATTTTAAGTCCAGTTTTGGAAGGCTCTAATGGCCCTAATTCCTATGCAAATGCCCAACAGCCCGTATCTATTAGTCCAAGTAGGAAATAAGTATCTAAATATTTTGTTATTTCTTGGCATATGGACTCCAGTGTGGCTCCCTCCAGGGCAGAGCAGGGGATGGCCAGGCGGGACCAGAACACTTTAGTTCTGAGCAGAGACAGCAGCTCAAACATAACCTTTTCTTTCTATGAAAAACTTCATCATTCTCTGAAAGACTCAAACATACCCAGCAGGATCTGGCTGTCTGACCTCCAGTTATTTCAGCTGCTGCCTCTGAGGATTAGCTCCTGTATTTTGCTTTGTGCTGAAGCAGCTGTGAAAAGCTGGAGCCTGGCTGAACCCAGGAGTCATTTGGAAGGAGGGTAACAGGGCATCCTGAATGTCCCCCAGTCACGGTGGGTTCTGTCTCCTCTTCCAGCCTTTCTTCTCCTGCAAGAAACGAAAGAGGTCAGAAGGACCTTGGATATTTCCATTTTTCAGCTGGCCAGGAGGTCACTGCCCTTTCCATGCAAAGCAGGTTGTGGGAGTTGCTGGCACAGAGTTATTTTGTAAAGCTTTTGACTAGAAATAGAAAACTCAGATAGACCTGTTCTGACCCTGAGCTTGTGCTCATGAAAACACTCAGCTGTCCATCCGTGGCACAGAGGATGATGGGCCTTTTCTTTTCTTTTCTTTTTTCTTTTCTTTTCTTTTCTTTTCTTTTCTTTTCTTTTCTTTTCTTTTCTTTTCTTTTCTTTTCTTTTCTTTTCTTTTCTTTTCTTTTCTTTTCTTCT
>JANPWX010000390.1:263139-284835 GCA_024734555.1 Trochalopteron elliotii
TTTTTGTAAAAATGCCTCTAACTCAGACTTTACCGGGACACTGTGCAAAACAGAGTCATTTGTCAGAGGGCAAGCAATTCCTGTGAGTTTGTCTGGAGGATGGATACAGGATCTGTGTGTGTCCTCTGGGCAGCCGCCTCTGAACTGGAGTGAGGGAACGTGTAACTCTTTAAAACTGGCTGGTTTTCACTCTCATTTTCATTTGTCGTGGTCCTGTTTTCAGTGTCATTGCTTAAGGAACGTGTAATGACTCAGTGAAGATAGTCTTGTATCTGGGGAGGCTTGGAGAGGAGGTTTTTTTTTGGATCAAGTCCCAGCCCCGTTCTGCGTGCAGCCCCCGGTGCAGGCTCCCTGTGACACCGTGGTGACATCCCTCAGTGCCACGGCCTGCCTGTGGGAGGAGGGATGCAGAGCCCCGAGATCCCGACCTCCCAACACAGACAGAATGAAAATAGGCTTTTGTTTAATGCAAGACAGAAAAGGAAACTTCCAGTACATGATTGCTGCTCTATTTGTATTGTTTGCTTTAGACATTTAAAGCTTGTGAAACCCCTGGGAGGGGACCGTGATCAGTGACTTTGTTATCTTGGACTGTTTGGGCTCATGTTGAGGAGCCAAGAGCCACAAAGGAGCTGGGCTGAGCTAACAGAGATCCCACTGAGTTTCCAGGCAGTTCAGTGCCCCGTGCTGCTGCCAGGGCAGGGGACAGGAGAGCCCTGGGAGGAGAACACGGTGCCTGGGGCTGTCCCCTGGTCCTGCTCCTGTGCCCTGCCCTGTGCCCTGCCCTGTGCCCTGCCCTGTGGGGCTGAGCACCAAACCTGCCCTGTGCTGGGGCTGGGCACCAAACCTGTCCTGTGCTGGGGCTGGGCACCAAACCTGCCCTGTGATGGGGCTGAGCACCAAACCTGCCCTGTCCATCACCCCAGGTGCAGATCTGCTCCCCTGGCCTATTTCTGGGGCAGTTTGTGGATGTGGTGTGTGGCATCTCATCAGCACAGCTGATTTTAGCTTTCATGAAAGAGGCAGAGGGAAGAATTATTTATCTCTTCACTCCTCAGGGCACCCTTTGTGTTCAGGAGAAAGAACAGGGGGCAGTGGAGAAGGCAAATCTGTGCTGTCCTTTCTAGAAGAGCAGGTTAGAGGGAGGCCACAGGTCCCTGGCTCTCAGCAGGGGATGCAAGAAGAGTTCTGCTCAGGGGCTCCAGGCACACACAACGCCTGGAGGGAATGCTCAGCTCTGCCAGGACACCAGTTTTGAGTGATGGAAATGGCCAAGGGCTCCCAGCTCTGTCTCCACTGGTGCTGGGCCCTGCCTCTGCCAGTTCCCACCCTGGAGAACCTTCTGTGGCACCAAGTGGCCACCAGGACCAGCTGGGAGTCCAGGCCTGCTGCTGGAGCTGCTCAGGACTCTGCTTTCCCTTTAAGAAAAATAGTGTTTATGACCAAGAAAGACTTTGGGATTGATAACCTTAAGTCTCCTATTTTAAGTTCTAGGAACAATGTGATGCTGTAGAAACGCTGTTTGGGAACTTTCTGGCAAAATATTTTTGTTGGAAGATGACTGATGAAGCTGAAGCTGATACAGGAAAATGACAGTTTGCAGGGCTCCCTTCTTGAAAACAAATTTAAAAGCAGAGTTTAAGAGAAGCTTTGAAACTATTTTCTGATGCGTGATTCAAAACAGCTTTTACAATAAAACTTCTGCAAATTTATGCTAAAAATTAATATTAAAAATTAACCTTTTTATATTACACAAATGTTTTGAAATTACAGAGATCCAAAATTTAGATTATCCTGCTTATATGACTCTTTTTTTTTTCTTATTTTCTGATATAGACATAAATTTCCCATCACTCTAAAGTGCAGATTTAGTCTGGGAAGCAGGCAAGGGTGGAGGAGGGGGCACACATTTCCTGCCAGTGCAGCTCCCTAGTGAGTGTCATCTGCTCCAAAGGAAAAGGGGTCTGAGCTGTCCAAAGGCCCCTCTCAGCTGTGCTGTTGGGGTGTCCCCCAGGTGCCCCAGGATTCCTGCCTGGGGCACTTTGGT
The DNA here is from genome assembly GCA_024734555.1 of Trochalopteron elliotii. Classification (NCBI taxonomy): domain Eukaryota; kingdom Metazoa; phylum Chordata; class Aves; order Passeriformes; family Leiothrichidae; genus Trochalopteron; species Trochalopteron elliotii. Next base: position 265,187 of record JANPWX010000390.1, read on the forward strand.
GCTGGGGTTTGTGTTTGCTCTGTGCTGGGAGCACCAGCTGAGCAGGGCCCACACCGAGTGTGGCTGATGCATCTCACGGCTGGACTTGGGAGATGCTAAAACACTGTCAAGGCCAAAGGCAGAACATTTTCTTCTCCTGAATACAAGTATGAGGGTGTCCTTAGGGAAATGATTCACCCCTGCTTGCAAACACTTTGTCATCCCAAACACCATCCCTGAAAACGCCACCACTGGCCTTCAAGCACCGAGACCAAGGACACAAAGTATGACTTCATGTCTCTAAACAATTTCATTGTGGGATAAAAAGGCTGGAAACATGCTAAAGATTCCAACAGGTTTCCTCCTTTCCGTTTTCTTACAGGTAAAGCCAGTAAAATCCCATGGCAGCCCCAGCCACAGTGTCCCAGGTGTGTGTCCTGCACGTCCCTGGGCTGCTGGGGCTTCTAATGGGACACATTCCCTCAGGTCCTTTAGAAGAGAAAGGGCATTTTTATACCTTGATTAATAGTCAACCAGAGCTCTTTGGACCTGTTTCCATGGGGACCACAGCATGGCTTAGGCTTGTCTTCACTGTGGTTAATGTGGATAATAAAAGCACTGAAGATGGTGCAGAGCAGACTCCCAGCCTGTGCCCTGGGGGAAGCACCAGGCCAGGGCTGCTTCCCTCCCTGATGCTGCTGCTGCTGTGAAGGACAGATCTGGAGCTGGATCCTTGGCAGAACACTCTGAGGCTGTTTCCAAGCCCCAGGAGGACTGGCACAGGCACCAGCAGTGGCAGGAACATCATCTGAAGGATGCAGTGAACGGCCAGCAGTGGCAGAAGGGCAGCGGGGAGGGAAGTGACTCCAGTGCTGATGCTGTGCTGGCCCTCACAGCTGACCTGAGCCCTGCAGCTGCTTCTGAGGTGCACCAGCCAGGGTGGTTCCTCACCAGAGAGAAAACTGAACAGGCTTGGTTTGGGTCCAAGAGCTGCAAGGATTACATGTAGTGCTGCTCCCAGCACAACCAGAGCACGTATTTGGTTTGAGGGGCTGTGGGAGTTATGGCAACAGAGACAACACAGCAGCAATAAATGCCTCTCACGTGCCTCAAGGTCACATCTCTACAGCTCCACTGGCTGCAGAACTGTCCTGCTTCCAGCAGTGTGTGAGAGGAGACCCAAGGCTGGGAGAAATAGTGTGTTCCCTTAGAAGGGGGATGCTGGGCAGCAGGAGCAGCTGGCTTTGGCAGTCTAGAGAATAGTGAGTTTGAGTGGTAGATTATTTTCAGCATTTTGGCTCTGAAACAGTGATGAACATGAGCTGAACACTGAGGTTGGGCTCTGCTGAAGGACTGGCAGTGGCTGCTGCTTGTTGGAAGAGGAGCATACAATGTGCAACAAGTAAACAAGGGAAATCACAACAGTGCATAGGATAAAATGTTCTCATCCCACTCCAGGGATCCAGGAAGAACAAGTGTCTTTTTCTGCTCAGGATAAATGGTATTATTTGGGCTAATTATTCTGGATATTTCCCTCTTCTTTTTTTAGCCATTTTAAAGAAAGGAAAAGAATCTTTGTCTGATAAAATGTTTTCATTTGAGTCTTGGCTTTTCCAGATATTAATTTTCTACTCCCACACTCCATAGTTCGTGTGTCATTAAATGAAATAATGAAGCCAGCATGGTTTGCTATTTAACAATTTAAAGGCTGGCTCTGACCTCACTCTTACATCTGTTTGCTCTACCCTGTTTCTGTTGACTGCAGCACAGTCACTCCCTTTTGGTCTCATGAAAATTGAAAGAGAATCTCTTCAGACCTCGTCCCAAGTTGTGCAATGAATTTGCTTTCAGCTCCCATGAATGGTTTGGAGGCAGCATTTAACCCTCTTCAAGTCCTTCCAAGGGCTGTCTCAAAGACCAGGATCACACTCTAGGGAAGGCATTGGCTCCAGAGGTATTTTATGTTTGTAGGCTCTTTCTGTGAGTGTGTTTCCAGTTGTGTAACCCAACCCTGTGCTGTGAGTTTATCCTGACAAGTGTTTGAAATAAAAGCTCCAATGAATCTGTCAGGCACAAAGTGCTCTGCTGTTCCCAGAGCAGCACATTGGAGCTGCAGCCCTTTGAAGTGTTTGCAAACCAAGTCAAACCCAAGGGTCTCCCCGGCTGAGATGCACCTCTTGTTACAAGAGTTGAGAGGAAACTGCTTTTCCTTTTCCTTTTCCTTTTCCTTTTCCTTTTCCTTTTCTTTTCCTTTTCCTTTTCCTTTTCCTTTTCCTTTTCCTTTTCCTTTTCCTTTTCCTTTTCCTTTTCCTTTTCCTTTTCCTTTTCCTTTCCCGTTCCCGTTCCCGTTCCCGTTTCCTTTCCCTTTCCATTTCTTCCCTTTCCCTTTCCCTCTCCCATTCCTGTCCCTTCCGTCCTCCTGTCCCGCTGTCCCCCTGTCCCCCCCGCCCGGTGTCTCCCAGCCGAGGCTCGGTGCTTTCACCCTCTGTCGTTCTGAGCTCGGGGATTTGGAAGCTCCGGCGGCCCCGGGAGCTGCCGGCGGAGCCCGCGGCAGTTCTGGCTCTCTCTGCTGCTGGGGATGGACGAGATCCGCTTTTATCGCTGCCTCCTGTCCGGGAGGGACACGGGAGCCGAGCGGGCCGGGCCGGGAGGGGCGCCTGGAGCCGGGGATGCAGGGGGATGCAGGGGATTCAGGGGGATGCAGGGGGATGCAAGGGGATGCAGGACATGCAGGGGATGCAGGGGATGCAGGGGATTCAGGGGGATGCAGGGGACGCCGGGGCTGTCCAGGCTGGCACTGCCGTGCCCCGACCCCGCTGCTGCCTCCAGACAGGCAAAGGATCCTTGTCCTCTGGGAGAGAATCCTGTGTAAATGAGTTTTCCTCTCCCCTCGTGAGGGAATTGGCTGCCAGGGGCACAGTGCAGGGTTTTGGCCAGGCTGCTTCTTTAGCAGCCGGGTAGAGAAAAGCCCTGGAGCAAGAGGGAGACTCTCAGGTGGCAAAGGTGGAGAAAGAGCTGAACTGAGTCACAGCGATGTCTCTGTTGTGATAATGAAATAAAGGGTTGGTTCAGACACTGCTCTGTAAACAGGAGTTCCTTGAAGTCAAAACACAAAAATCAGGTTCTAAGATTTCTCCTCCCTAGAATATTGAAGGGCAGACCTAGAAATATTGAGCATTTTGGAATAAAATCACATACTAATGACTTTTACAGCTAATTCCTCTTTTTATTCCATCTGGACTGGCCTGGACTGAAAGGCTTTTAGTATTTTTGGACTGCATTATCTTGTTCTTTAACTTTATTAAGACACTTCTTGGATACTGAATGTATCAGATGGAATATCCAGTTCTTGTTTCCTTTCTTAGGTCTCTCATAAAAATTTCTACAGGATTTTACAAAGCATAACATTCTTTCTTAAACAAGAATTTGTAAGTTCTTTCTTAAACAAATATAAGATGATATAGAGGAAGGGAGCAGGAGGTGGGGACAGGGAGGTTTTGCTGTGAGGGCACAGGGCCTCCTGAATCCTCACATCAGAAATGTTTCACAGAAGTGTGTCAGCACTGGGTTTTGATGGGAAATGTCAAATCACTTTGACTTTCTTGTTTAGTTTCAATAACATCAAAGGTGTTTCATTATGTTGAGGTAAAAATGTTTCCCTTTGATTTGATCATTTCAATTTGTGTCGTTTTGGCTTCTGAGGCAGATGAAAATACAAGTTCTAAAATGGGAATGTATAAGAGTATAAGGTACATAAGCTGTTTAGGTTTTTTATAGTGGATTATGACTTTGTAGTTTTGGCACAAAACATCAGAATTCATCAAACTGAAACAATTCAAGATTATCAAAGTCAATTATCTCATGCTCTCTGTTGCTCCAAAGAAAACACCAAGATGACAGCTCTCCAGACTATCACAGGTTTCCACAAAACAGATTTTTCTGATTAACGTTGCTAAATTCGAGATCAAAACAGTCACACCTGTTAAGTTTGGAGAATTAAAAGCTCCCTGTTGTGCATAAAATCAGGGGATGTCAGAATGGGAAATATTCAGACTCTCCATTGCAGTTTGTCCATCTTCCCCCATCAGAAGGGGAGGGGCACTGCTGGGGCTTGTCAGAATCTACCTGTGCTTTTGTCCTTTACTGTGCACAGAAAGCCTGAATTCCCTCGGAGAGGCATTTCTGGTGCTGCCCCAGGCTGGCTGATGGTTCTGTGCTCTTATTTCCACTTCCCATGCTCCACACCAGCGGTGCCCCTCCCTGGCCGCTGCCCCCTCGGTGCAGCCCCGGGGGATGTGCAGGTTCCCAGCTCCAGCCCCTGCCGATCCCACTGCATTCCTGCAGGGAAAAGGGGGGAAAACACCCCGGCGCGGCCTCCCAGCAGCTCCTGTCAGGGTTAAGGGAGAGTGCACAGCGACCTTGTAACCGTGCTGGCTGTCAGAGAGGGAATCAGCGCTGCAGCCTGGGAAGGAGAGGCAGGATTTGCTTCTGTGTCTGTTCTGTGGCAGCTGGGAATAGCACAGACTTGCTCTGGTGGCGTTTTCCACCGCCCACCATCCCCACAGCCCCCGGCACAAGTTTCCTGGGAAGGGAATAGGGTTTTCTCCACCATGCAAGCACCACGTTGGGAAGCAGCAGCTGCTCCAGGCAGTCCTGGAGCTTTGTTCCTGCAGGAGCTCTGAAACAGAAATTCACTGTAAGGGACAAAACCAGGGGCCAGTTCTCGTCTTACACCACCAGGGTGGCCACGACTCTTGACTGCAAGGTTTCCCCAGTTTGTGCCTCCCTGTGAGGGACAGCAAACCTCCAGGGCTTCACCCCAAAAATGGGGATTCCTGGAGGGTCCTGGCATAGACACTCAAAGCTGAACCTTGGGGGAGCTTGTAAGGCTGAGTGTAAATGGTTCAGAAGGGCTGTAGCTCTTTTTCTCTCAAACACACTGAACTTTGTTAGGACAGGCAGAGGAACTGTTCCTACAATTAACAATTAATAACTAACCATCCCTCCCAGCTGCAGCTCTGATGTAACCCAGAGGTTTTTTCACTGCTTGGCTTCAGCTCACTGAGAACTGACGAGTCTCAGGTTAATTCTCCTGTGTGCCAGCCTTATCTTCCCTCTGAAGGAAATTATTAATAAATTCTTGTCTGTCTTGGGGAAGCCATTCCAGATTTGCAATTTTTTTGAGTGTACATATTCTTTCATTCTCCCCTCAAGGCCTTTCAGTCTTATCTGAACAAAACATCCCTGTTGTCATACCAACTATGGAAATTTGTGTTCACATATCTTTCTGCTTTTCTGCTTACTTCGTTTGTAGCTCAACTCATTTCAGAACATGAATTCCTACAAAATGGGACAGTGTTATCCTGGCACTTATCAAAATGGTTCATGTCATAGGTTGGTTTTTGAGGAAATGGATGGTTCTTTAGCTGCCAGGCCTTCAGCAGTAGAAGGGTTTAGAGACATTGTGAGAGTTTTGACTTTTGGTGGCAGGGAGGATCAGGGAGAGGATGCCCAGGCTGTTTTCCTCCAGAGCATCCTCAGGCTCTGGTCAGCTGCTCTCAGCTGGTCCATAGGAGAAACTGGTTGCAAACAATGATTGTAAAACCCATCTTTAAAACCCCACAAGCACATGCTGCTGCATACACAGTCCAGGAGACAAACAAAATCAGAGGGATAAATAAAAGTGAGCATTTGGAATTAAGCCATGACTGTATTTTGCAGCCCTGTGGCAATAGAGTAAAAGCTCATTGTTGAGCTCTTCTGTGAAATTACATCACACCTTCTTTGAGGGGAGGCTGGGGGTTCTCAGGGCTGGACCAGGCAGCTGAGAGTGGAGAACATGAGGACTCTGCTCTCAGCCATGGTGGAAATCCAGGTTTCAGGGTACCTGGGAGGAAGCAGGCAATAAAGAGTAATGGAGTTTTTATTGATAGAACATTGATAAAGTCATTTGCCCTCTGGATGACATGGTGTCATCAGTGGTAAGTTTATCTCCACCAGAGATGCCACTTCATGATGCAAAATACAAGTGATGAAAGGTAAGACCTGGATACTAGATATGAATAGGGTGGCAGCTTCCAGAGGAAAACTCACCTTTTGAAAATAGTGTTATCAGAAAGGCATATTCAATTTGCTTATCTCAATAGGCTGAAACTCAGTCTCCCCTCTTTGGGGCTATGTGTTCAGGGAAGGTATTTTTAACCTCCCCTCTGTAGCCTGCCTGCTTGCCTGCTGCAGATCCAGCCATGGCCTGAATATGAAGAGAGCACAGCCCTGAAAAGAGCATTGTAGGTCCTGCACCACAATGTCTTTAAAATCAGTCAGATCCTATTTTGTTGCTGATATCTGTTGTGCTGGCCAACCTCATGGCAGACTCAGAAGGCTCAGAGAACATACATCCATCTTTCCCTCTGAAAGAAGTCTCTGTTCATTCTGTCATGGTAGAAATTTGTTGATCTTATTCTTGTCATGCCCATCTGTACCTCCAGCTGAAGGACAGTGCCTCTGCACAAGAGGACAGGGAAGTTTCATTGCTCCATAGGAGTTTGTGTCCAGGCCTGCCTTATCCATCAGGGTTTTTTTTACTTCAGAGAAGTCTGTCAGATGGTTCCTGGCAGATATGGAAATGTATCCTTTTGGACATGACTGGCACTGCAGGTCTGCAGGGTGCTGGAGGCCAGCAGGGTTTGCAGAGCCTGGTAAATTGAAGGATTTTGGTGTTTCTGGTGGTGATTAGCACAGCCCATCCCAGCTGGCAGGCACAGTCCAGCCCTGGCTGCAATAGAGCAGACATGGACAGGAACCAAGCACAAATGGAATGGAGAGGGTGAGACACTTCTTTGTCACTCAGACTTTTGGAGTGAGCAGCCAAAGGCAGTGACAAAGCTGTGTCGGTGTGGGCAGCAGCAGGGGACAGACACCTCAGCTCAGCCCCTGGGGCTGTCCCTGCACAGCCAGGTGTGCATGGCTCCACCACAGGGTCTGCAGTAAGATATTCTGGGCAGATATTCTGGTTTTCTAGGTACAAAAAGCACAAAGGTTTCCATACCCTGACTGTGGGTCCTGGCCACCCCACTCTATCTCCACTTGTTCAGGAGGAGGAGATTTCTTGCATGGGCAATTTCAGCCACAATGGTCTTGTCTGAAGGCAGGATGTTGACAGACATATCTGGGCTCTGGCACTGCCCCTGCAATTTAATTACAGCTAGACTTAGTCATATGTCCTGATTCTGCCCCTGTCCAAACTGAGAGCATGGACAGAGCAGCTGTAACTCCCTTGTGCCCTGGGTGGCTGGGTTTGCATTGTTCCAAAGGCAGAACATGCCAGCACATGTGTATATAAATAGTTCTCACCCTTCCTCAAACGTGAGCTTTTGCAACTCCTCATATAATGCAATAACATCAAATATTGCAGTCACCTGGTGTGACACATTATCAACCAAACAAGCATTACCCAGGTTAGTCTGAGGATCTGAATATTCACATTCTCTCCCTTCTCCTGACACACACGAGCAGTCTGGGCACTGCTGGGAACTGGGCAGGAGCTGTTTGGGGCTGAGCTGCCAGGGGCAGGGAGGGGGATGATGGATCTGCACCTCCCTGTCCTTCTCAGACCACCAGCTCCTGTTATTTCATGTCCTTGAGTGGCAGCCAGGCTCTCTGTGGTGCTGGGGGGTCATTAGTCATGCCTGTGCTGCAGCAGGAGTGTTGGGAACTGCCTGTGGAGGAGGTTCCTGGCACTGGTACCTGTGCCCACCCCTCCTGACCCAGCAGGTCCTGCCACCTGGGACAGGCACTGAGCAGGACTTGTGCAGAACTCGTGTCCTGCTCAGTGCCAGCACACCCCAGGAAACAGTCAGAACCTCAGCTGCTGACTTCCAGTGCAGGTGGATCCAGCAGGAGATGAGATTTTGCTCACGTTTGTTCCCTGAGGCTGCACTGTCTGGCCAAGGCAGCTGCTGACAGTGGATGGGCTCAGGAGCTCTGGGGCTGTGCCAAGACACAGCTCTGCTGTCTGGGACTTAGTCAGGGGGTTAACATGATAATGGATTCATCCATAAATTCACTTCCCTGAGCTGGGTTTGCTGGTTTTGGGGTATATCCAACCATCCTGGAAGTTCTCCCCAGGCAGAAGGACTGGGTCTCCTGAGCAGTGCTGGCAGACAAGGGCCCTGTGGCCACTGGGAGGGACAGGAGATGGTCCTGGGCCAGGGGCTGGGCGTGGCAGCCAGGCTGACCTGTGGCACATGGGATGGGGAAGTTTTGGAGAGGTCAAACATAGAGAAATGGATAAATACTTGGTTCTAATTTTTTAGAACACTGAAAAATCTTAGGTTGGCAGAAGCCAAACTGTTTCTCTTCCTAACCCTCCTTTAACCAACTTTCTCCCTCTTTTCCTCTCCCTACCAGTTTTCATCCTTTCCCTGTTTGTTTTTCCTTATTTTTAATAGGGAAATATAAAGGATTTGTTCAGTGAAATTAGAAAGCCTATCAAGAACTGCATGTGCTTTATGGATGTTGTCATAAGGAGACAATTGTTGTGCTGGAATGGTGAGAGAGGAGAACAGGAGTGCCATTTCAGCATCTTCTGTAGCATGAGTCAGAGAGATTGATAGTTACCCTCCTGCAATTAGAATTTTTATCAGCACGCCAGTGGCCTTGGCATGCTGTGAATGGATGCCATTTTCTTGGAGTGTTTAGTCTTTCATAATGCTCCAGAGAAAATAAAGATGGGCTGGAGTCACTCACCTCCGCACACTGAAGGGAAAATCATGTTTTATGCTGCCTCAGGCTGGGCTTTCCAGCTGCACTCTCCAGGCACAAAACCCATTAGGTGTCTAAGCAGAGCTCACGTGTTCCCTGGGCTGCAGAGCACAGGGAGTGGGCTGAGGCTCAGGAGGGATGAGCCCTCCAGGGGGAGGCTCCAGCTCTGCTGGTCTCCCCCTCCTGAGCATTCCTGGTCTGGGTTTGCAGGTTGCACACCAGGGGCAGCCTGTGAGTGCCCAGGGATCTGCATCAAACCAGCCCTTTCATTCCCTGGAGGAACTTGCCTTTCTCTGCTTTTTCTTTCCTTGGGGCAGGCACAGACCCCAGGCTGACCCAGCCAGTGCCAGAAAAGACAAGGCTCTTTTCCTGGAGCTGCTGTGTTTAAGCAACTTCATGAAAATCCTGCTGCCATACAGAAAAATCACATTTTCTCATTTTCTATAGGATCCACATTGCTGAACCAGGGGGAGTCTGACACCTGTGCCAGAGCAAAGAGCAGATTGGAATGTATTTTTCCTTTGAGGCTTTCCACAATGCTTTGTGTTTTCAAAATTCAGCTCCTGAGGAATGCAAGAGATGCTCAGAACAGCTTCTCATTCACACAGGGCATGTCTGTGCCTTGCCCTTACCGTTCTGGGAAGCAGGGGCAGCAGTTTTCCACAAACTACCTTTCTGGAGCTCAGGGAACAGGGGGAAAACACATCCTGTGGATCGAACCTGCGAGAGGGTGTGACTTGCCGGATAACTCAGGCTCTGGAGCAGCTGCTGGAGCTGGTTCTGAGCACAGCACGAGCATTTCTGCTGCTCTGGAACTCCCAGAAATGCCGCACCACGGCTGGACCTGCCCTCGCTCAGCGCCCTCAGGGGGGCTCGGGCTCTGTCGGGCTGTGTCAGGCCGGGGAGGAGCGGGGCAGGGCTGAGCCCACGCCACGCCCTGGGTGTGACAGGGGACACGGCAGGGACAGGGGACACGGGGGCTGCGGGGACGGGGGGTCACCCCGGGAGGTCCCACAACGTGCCGACCGAGCCAGCCTAAGCTGAGCATATAGACAAGCCACTTGTCACTCAAAACAAGCCTGATTTTGCCTTTAAAACCCCATAATCTGCGGGTTTATTTTCTGCAACTCTTCCAGGCCGGTTACCCCAACTGTTGGCAAACTGCAGGGCTGAGGTTGCCATGGATACACTCCGCACTGATTCACATGAAATACATCATTGCATTATTCCCAGAGTGGTGAAAGCCTTTCACAGCTGATAATTTTTAAGGGAATGACTCATGGTTAAATATATCATGGCAGCTCTGCATTGTTTGTTCTTCCTTGGAAGCATCATCTGGAGAGGAGCAGCAGCTCTTGGGGTGCTCCTGGGGCTGGGGGGGTGAGCAGGGTGCTGCTGCAGGGGGGGCTGGCAGGGCACAGAGTCCCTGCTGGGCACAGTTTTAAGGGGGGAACTCTGTGCCACATCCCCCCAAAAGCCCAGGGTTGGCTGAGCTGGGGCTGGAGGGTGAGGGAACAGCCCAGCAATGATGCTGTGAAGGGCCTGGACTGTAACAGCTGGCAGGATGTTTTACATTCACCTCCTGAGAGCCTGTTCTGGTCTCTACAGCCAGGGGAAAGGCACAGCCTGTGTTGGAGCCTGGTGTCTGAGAGGGCCCCGTGTCCCCCCGTGTCCCCCTGTGTCCCCCTCAGTGCCCTTTGGGGCCACCCCTCAGGACCAGCCTGGCTGTGCCCACCCTGGGGAGTTTCCCCCTCCCAGCCCAGGATCCCCCATCCCAAAGGGGGTCACTCCTGGGGTTTGCAATCCTTTTTCAGGCTCCTTAGCCCACTGCTCATAAACTGCTTAGCAGGTGCCCACGAGTGCTGGAGGATTCCAACCCATCCAATCCCAGTTGGATTTTTGGATGTAGAGGGGTGGAATACAACCCAGAGCAGTGACATGTCCCCTGGAGTCACCTGAGATCACTGTCTGGAGCCAGGGAAACAAGCAGGGCACTGCCTGCTCAGGTTTTGAAATGGTGCATTGAAAGAATGTGCAGGGAACACAATAACATTCTTTTCTGCAGGAAACAGCCCTTTTCAAATAGCTGCCTGCTCTTAGAAAGGAACCCAAAACCAAATGAAATGAACAAAAACTGGGCTGTGTGTTCTTGACTCCAAGCCAAAATAATTCTCTGTTATTCCCAAGACAAAACTGTTTCCTCTGTCCCTAAAAGCCAAAGATGTACATTTTATGCATAATTAATGTGAGATTTTAGTGTACATCAGAGCCTAGAGTTGTGTGAGGCACAAATGGGGCTTCCCAAACAAGGCTTTTGATTACCAGTCATTTTAAATGCAGGAAATAATGGCACTTCAGAGTTCTCCAGGCCCTCAGAGAGGAACTTCTGTCACAACTGATGTTTCCTGCTGTATTTGGCCTCCAGTCAGCAGAGCAGGATGGATGGAAACACAGAGGGGCTGGAGTCACTGTCAGCCCCTGAGCACAGGGGATGGAGACTCACTCTGTGCTCTGGCCCCCAGAGTAGCTCAGGGTGGTGCTGGGCACAAAGCCCACCCCAGAGTGTCCCCTGACAGCCCTGGTGACAAGGCTCAGGGCTGTGTTTGCAGCCTGGTGCTCTGCAGGGCAGCTGCACATTTCCCACATCCCCACTGGGATGGAAGGAAAACACTTTGTTGATGGAGGTGTTTTCCAGACCTCCTGGATTTCTTGGCCTCTCTTTATAGTACACCAAATACTACAAAGCCTGTATACTTCTGGCTTAACTTCCTTCAGGGAATGGAGAGAGGACTTCTTTTTATCAAACAAAACTGAATGTTCACCTTTTGCCCCTAAACCTTAAGAGCCAGAAGAACTCAAACACTGGTTTGAGCAGTTTGGAGGTTTTGACCAACAGCAGTGGTGAGAGCTGGGGGTCCTGGTGAGAAGAAAGGTGCCAGAGGAGTCCTGCTGCATCCTGTCCCTGTCCTTGGGGTTTGGGTTCATTTCATTTGGGGTTTGGGACACCTGGCTCCACTTTCCCAAGGCCATATTGGTCATTATCAGCCCAGTAAGTGTTCCAGCCCTTTCCAAAGGCTGAGCAGTGCCCAGAGCTGTCAGTGTGGGCAGTGCTGGCTGGCAGTGGCAGCCTGGCATGGCAATGTGCCCTTGTGCTCCTCTGGGCTGGGGATGATGTCTGTCAGCACCTCCCTGGGCCAGCTGAGCCCCCACTGACCCCCCAGCTGCCCCCAGCTCCTCACCGTGTCCCAGGTAACCCTCCCTCCTGTCCAGGCTCATCCCAATCCTTATTAAGGGTTTGTTTCAGATAAGAGCATTGGGAGAACATGATCTCCTTTCCCCTTCCTCTCAAAGGCACCGTCCCCTTCCCAGTGGGAATGTGCTGGAAATCCAAACCCAGTGCTGTGCTGGGCTCTGTCCCCAACCCCAGGCACATCCTGGCCCCACACTGCCTCCCCCTGCCCCTGCCCTGCCCTGTGTGCCCTGTGTGCAGCTGGGGCACAGCCTGCTCAGTGCCCCACATCCACGGGGCCTCAGCAGGGAGCCAGGGTGTCCCTGTGTCACATGGGGCTCTCACCGAGGTGTCCCTGGTGTCACACAGGGCTGGGGACAGGGATTTCACCAAGGTGTCCCTGTGTCACACAGGGCTGGAGGCTGTGCAGGTGTCACAGGAGCCAGCCTGGTGACAGCTGGAGGTGAACCTGCTCTGTTTGTCAGCCTATGGAGGCCCACTGATCACTAGAAACAGGATGGAAGATTTTGAGGCAAACAACAGCAGTTTAAGAGTCAGAATGTCCTGATACAGTTAGAACATTCCAGGTTCTCCTTTAGCAACCCATAACTCGACATTTGTGAGTGTTCAGAGTCAGACCACGGGTCAGTTGGCTTTGCCTGGACCTGGAGCCACGTTATCTATTGAATTCCTTAATGTTACACTGCTTTTTCCCTTGACAAATTCAGTCAATGGCACTTTGACCTGTCTCCTAATGCACTGTACTGCATGTACAAAATGTTACTGGATGGTCTAGCACAGCTTTGAAGTGCTGCTAAATCTGCAGGGCAGCAACACTTGAGGAGTGGAGGTGAGAGGTGGCTCCAGTTCTGAGTGAAGGAATTGTGTAAGGCTGGAATCCAGGGAGGAGCAGAGTGCTTCTGCCTGGACCTGGCTCCTGTGAGCAGCTCGAGCCCCCATGGAGCTCATGCTAAAACAGCTTTGGCTACACTTTGTGGTTCCAGGTTTGGGATCAGTTGGGGCTGATGCAACTCACAAAGGAGATCACAGATCTCAGCTGTGTGCTGAGGCCAAGAAGTGATTTGTACCCAGTGCAGGGGCAGCAGCTCCTGGGGTCCCCTGAGCTGGGGTTCTGTGGGGCAGGGTGGGTTCAGTCAGTCCTGCTGCCCTCCAGGAATGGAGCAGGGGGTTACCTGCAGGGTGAGGTGAGCTGCCTGCCAGTCTGGAGAGGAGATATCAGTGGGGGTGTGTGTTGTGAAGAAAACAGCAAGGGGGACACTGTGTTCAATGAAGTTGGGATTGTCCAACTCAGCTTTGGTTTTGGAATGACTTTTCTTTCCAAGGTTTATCCTATTTTCTATCACACAGGTAATACAGTATTTCTTAAGGTCATGATTGGAACAAACTTCTTCAGTATTCTCAAAATGTTCTCATTTATCTGTTTTTATTTATCTGTTCTTATTTTCGGAAATGTTGCCATGCACTAAATGTCAAAATATTCTCACTTCCTATGGCAAACAGAAAAATCAGCCTCTTGACAAGTCCCAGCCTTAGCAGGGAGCTGCTTGGTTAATGGCAAAGCCCTGAGGCTGCACGCTGGAAACCTCCAGCTCCCTTCATTGCCCACCAGAAAATCATCATAATTCTATAGACCCGTTGTGTGGAGTGACCCTCAGTCATATTGTCTAAGCTGCTTATCACCACAGAAATAAGATGTATGTTGTAATCTTCTTATGAGGAACCTGAACAAGGCCAGCCCTGCTCATTTGTCTGGCTGTGACAAGGTTACTGTGCAAGGAGATGTTGATGTTGGGAATATTTGGGATATTTTGAATGGGATATTTCCCGTTTAAGTCAGTGTACTTATTTCTGACTTAAGCAGGTGAATGTGGATGGTTTCCTCAGTAGTTCATGAGTTTGTACTCGTCCTCGGGAAGGGAGAAGGAATGTGTAGGACATCCCATGGGGTGTGCAAGTCTGAGTGCCTGGTGCAGCTGGGGTGAATCTGTCCCCTCTGTGCCCCCCAAAAACTCTGCAGCACCCACCAGCTGCTGCAGCATCACCAGACTGTGCTGGCTGACCAAGGGTGTGCAGGGAGGATAAGTGCTGATTTCTGGTAAAATTAAATGAGAAGATACAAGCTGCAAATCACAGACTGACATTACATCTGGATCCCCCTTCCTTTCAAAAAAGGGGCCAAAAAGGCCATCAGGGCCTCATACCAACAGCTTTGTTCCTGTTCCCTCCACAAGCTCCTCACAGGGGCTTCCTCTTGCACATCTGCCCTTCTCCAGCACCTGCATGTCTGTAAGGGACAGTTGAAAAAATTAAAAGAGCCAAGGAAGAGTTAATGATCTAAAAGAAAGATTTACACCTCATGTTTGAAACTCCAGTAGGAAGCTTTTTCCAGTAAGAAGAAAAAATGTTTCAGAAAATAAACCTCTGTTTTTTCCCTGGGGAAAATACAGACTAGTTACACCAGTAATTCCCAAAGTGGGATATACAGAGAACACTTTTGGAGTGGTTCCTTGGAGAGCAGCAGCAGTCAGTGAGGGAAATTTTCTCTTGGAGTTCTCTGCATGGAAAATTTGGAGTCATGAGTTCACATAAGAGGGGTCACTGTCAGGGCTCAGCTCGTGGGTGCAGCACCCCTGGCCAAGGCTCTCCTGGGCCCCAGCAGGGAGTGCAGGAAGGGACTGGGGTACATCTGCAGCAGGAACGACCTTTGGCCTCTCTTCTCCATTGGGGACCAGCAGAGATTTGCATTGGCACCAGTAATCATGCAGAGAAAAACAGTTTTTAAAAATAAACTTGGAAGCAGGAGCTGGCCCAGGTCACTGTCGTGCTGGACAGGATGGAAATGGAAACAGCCCTGGGAGAGGAGAGCAGGAGCCCAGGGCAGGCACAGCACTGATCCCTTGGCACACACATCATTTTCCAGAACACACCTGAGACTGAGCCATATGCAGCAGCCTTGGGGCCACTCACACTCTGCTTTCCTTACAAATACTCCATGGTGATGGAATATCTGTTGTGCTCAGAAATCTCTTTAAAAACCAAACCACTTCTATCCAGCCCTTTGCCCTGTGGCAGATGACTTGACTTCTTTTTCACCTGCTTAACCCAGGAGTTTCATTCTGTGGGCAGGGTGTCAGGTCTCATTTACCTAAAAGCTCTCAATACTGATAGTGCTTGCAGATACTGCTGCTGCCATGACAACGAGGTTATTTATGCCTCATGGATACCTGCTTTGCTTTTCCCCCCGATGTTGCTAAGTGAAGATGGGGTCAGAGGGGCCATAAAATGGAGCAGGAAACTCCCAGCCCCACACACGTTAATCAGCCCTCCAGATCCACCTCCTGTCCACCTGACATGGCTCAATCCCTGTCCTCTGTCCATCCCTTACTCTGGCAGCAGCAAGGGACAGCAGTAGGGTGTGTGGAGATCCAGCCAGACATGCCAAATTCCCATTCCACACAGGCTGGGACGTGCTGGGCTGCACACAGAGCAGAGCAGACCAGGCCAAGGTCCAGAGTGTGCCTTTACTTACCTGCCCTCCCTTCCCTCGGTGTGTAATGTGTGCTTAATCAGCGTCACTGCTCAATTATTTAACAGCAGGGCCACCACAGAAACAGGCTGAGAAACAAGGCTCCAGGGCTACAATTCCAATTTAGTTAACTTCCCCTTCAAATTCTTTCTGGGTTTAATCTGTCCATTTTCCATGACAACCAGCAAGAAGCAGAGGTCAGAGGGAAAGCGAGGGAGTTATTTCATTTAAATTAGATGAAGCTCTGTCAGCCTGGAGCACTTCTGCAGTGAAGGGTTTCTAGAGAAGAAGCCCCTTGCTGGAGGAGAGACATCCCATGTTCCCTGGCAAACCTCCCTCTGCAGACTTGGGTTGTTTTTCTTCACTGAGGAGCTTCTTCTCTGGACATAAATCAATTCCATTTACATGTAATATTAGTCCAAAAAGTGGAAAAGCCTTCCCCACAAAGAGTGGAATAAGTGGGTGCCTGGAATTCGCTGTCAGATCAGGATCTGATCTCCTGACAAATCAGGAGTTCTCTTCACAGCCCTGGGCTCAGAGCTGCAGCCCCCCAAGGCCGGGCTTTGCCAGGCCAGCCCCCGGCCGTTGTAAGGCCCGGTGACAGCGGCAGGAGCGGTGGCGGTGGCACAGATGCTCCACAGCCCGGTGTGCACACGTTTGCTGGGAACTCTGGTGCCGGGGCGGTCTCTGGGGGACCCCCGGGACCCTGCCGGGTGCTGGCACAGCCCTGGGGGCTGTCTGCAGCCCACCCACGGCCCCGGGGGCCCGGCACACCCTGAGCACAGCCCGGGCTGGATCGTTCCAGGGGACACAGCCCTGCCCTGGGGCTGCCCCTGGGGCTGTCCCTGCCGTTGTTCCTGGGGTTGTCCCTCCCTCGGGTTGTTCTTGGGGTTGTCCCTCCCTCGGGTTGTCCCTGGGTTGTCCCCGGGGCTGTCCCTGGGTTGTCCCGGGGCTGTCCCCGGGGGTGTCCCTGGGGTTGTCCCTCCCTCGGGTTGTCCCTGTGACTGTCCCTGAGGTTGTCTCTCCCTGAAGATGCCCCTGGTGTTGTTCCTGGGGTTGTCCTTCCCTGGGTTGTCCCTGGGTTGTCCCCGGGGCTGTCCCTGGGCTGACCCTGGCGTTGTCCCCGGGGTCGCACAGCCGCACAAGCTCCATCCATCGGCGTTTAAACCCTGCGCTCAGCATCTCCCGTGTCGGGGGGTCCGTAGGGAATTCCAGGGGGTTTCCCTGCCCTGGACACGCCGCTGGGACCGGCAGCAGCAGCAGCAGCAGCACCCCGGGCTCCCCTGGATGGATCCCCCGTGTCGGGGCTGTTCCCGCAGATCCCCGAGCACCATCCTGGGAAAAGGAGGGCACACGGAGGAATAACAATACTCTCCTCTTATGTAACTCCTGCCTAAAATACTTCAAAGTGGGCCTATAGATAAATAATTGAAGATAACACAGAATTAGCTGTAATTTTGTGTGTCAGAAAGTAACATTCCCCGTTTCTCCTGTGCCGGTTGGGTGTGGGAACCGTGGTGGCTGTGGGATGAAATGAGGCCACGTGGCTTCGGGAGCTGCCCCAGAGCACAGAAGGTGCTCACATGCATTGCAGCTACTCAGTGTTTAGAGCAAAAATTATTTACTGGGGGAAAACCTGCCAGGATTCTGAATAATGAATAATTGAGAAATTTCGAATTCGCCCACAGGCAGTTTGCAAGGGTGGGGAGGGGGAGAGGGGAAGCAACATTTGTCAGATAAATTATTTGTGAATTAATCACTCAGCTCCCTGAAGTCGATGGGGAGCTTGCATAAATCAGACTATTCATGGAGAAGACCAAGTCTGTCTTTAGTAGTGCCCTGAGAATGGTAAATTCATTAGCTGAAAGCACTGATTATGATTCAAAGGGATAGGGAGGGGAGAAAATCAAGTCATAATTAGTCACTTAAATTGTATCAAGTAGCAAGCAAGTGATTTTAAACTAGTCCAAACAAAAGGGAAACGATTCGTTCTGATTAAGTCAGTCTCTCTTGCCCTTTTAAAGATTTATAAAGTAGTGTCAATAAATTATGGTTCTTGGGACTCAACCTATAAAAACAGCAGAGAAATGTAATACAATACAGAGTCAGACAAGTGGGTTTGACACAGTCGATCAGAAATTAATGTATATTTATTAAGGAGATATATAATCAGTCTGGTGTCACCCCAATATTGATCAGCTGCCACTTGTCTAAACTCTCCTCTTCACACCCGCGGTTCCCAGTCGTTTCTCTGGCTGCTCTTTTAATACTGAAGTTGAACCCAGTTTGCTCACTCATAAGCTTAATTACTCTGCAGAAGCACTTCTTGTGGAGCTACGTGATCTGGATGGATTGTGGTGCTGGTGAATTATGCAGCACACACACAAAGACCCGTGAGGAGGTTCCCCTCTGTCCCAGTGCAGCATGTGATCCTGATTTCCTGGAGTGCACAGAGAAACACTCTGCTTCTGTTCTCCAAGTGAAGCAGGGACAGATCTGTGGCTCAGGGGTCTCTTTCTCCAGGCAATGATGGGAGTGATGGCACAGGAGAGGCAAACACTGTTTGCTGCAGGATGGTAAATTCAGGCACACCGGTGCTGCTGGGATGGGGGTGGTGTTACTACACCATTATAGTCATTGCAATTAGGAAAGCATCAGCAAAGAGCTGCAGGTTCTCTCACACCTTCACCCAAATTCTATCGTGGTGGGCTCTGAGCTGGGACAGAAATAAGACACGGGGCTGTGCTCAGGGGAGGACAGACTATATTTAAACTACAAAGTACTGAACCTCTTCTGGGTTGGATCCAGAGCTAGGAGAGATAATAGTGTCTCACAGTCAGACCAGCTTTATTCAGGATTTCCCAGAGTTTTGCATCAAGGAAGAAATGTTCTTGTGTCTGTCTGGGTGCTGGGAGTGGCTGAGCTCAATTCAGCAGAGTGATGGAACAGATGCTTCAGCTTGGGTCCACACGAGTCCCACTGAAATCTGTGAGACTTAAACACATGCTCAGGCTGTTTGTCAGAGCCTGCTGGGAGTGCTCAACACACCCAGCACAGGGTTCCCTCGCCTGGCAGCGCTGCCCTGGGGCTGGGGAGGGGCTGGGAGGGCTAGGAGGGGGCAGCCAGTGCTGTCCTGGGGCTGGGGAAGGTTTGGAGGCAGCACTGGGGCTGGGGAAGGTTTGGGAGGGGGCAGTCAGTGCTGTCCTAGGGCTAGGAAAGGTTTGGGATGAGGCAGCCAGTGTTGCCCTGGGGCTGGTGGAGGTTTTGGGGCAGCCAGCTCTGCCCTGGGGCTGGGGAAATTCTGGGATGGGGCAGTCAGTGTTGCCCTGGGGCTGGGGAAGGTCTGGGGGCAGCCAGTGCTGTCCTGGGGCTGTGGAAATTCTGGGAGCAGCTCTGCTGCACAGACCTGCCCATGACTGTGTCTCTGAGGGACCTGTGAGAGCTGCCAGCTCTGTTTTCCTCCACCTATCAGACACTGCTGGCTGCACCAGTACCTTCCTTCCAGGTGCTGAAGGCTCTGCTTCACCAAACTTCTCCAGTCACCCAGTCCTGCCCTGCTCTATTTTCAGGAGCAATAAATCTCCTGCAGACATCCCCTTTGTCACAGCCTGTTCCCCAGCTCTAGCTCCATAGACTCTTCTCTGTTCCAAATGTAATTGCTCTTCATCCTTTTCTCCTGCTGTCTGGAACCATAGCTCATCATCCTACACTTCTCATTATCTTAATTAAACCAGGGCAAGTCAAGGGCCTGTTTTATAACCTGACATTACCCTGTACATTTTTTTTAGCTCAAAAGATGTGAATTAGTGCTGAGAGATCTTCTTGGAGGAAATTGGCACCTCAGCTCCCTCAGTTTGCAGTACTCTGGTTGTCTGGAGTGAAAAAACTGAGCTGAGCAGTCTGAGCCCCATCCCAGCAGGTAAAACCAGCTTTCAGAGCAATCCAGTCCCTGCCTGCTGCCTCTGGTGCTCCTGGGTGATGCTTTGGGGAATTGTGTATTGCAAACCACTAGATCTCCCTCCTTATTTCATTCAGTTTGATTTGATCCCAGCCTGACTCTCTGCTCGCTGTTCTGGCTGATGGTTGATTTGTTGGTTTTATCTGCATTTCTGACATGTCAGAATGTGTGCT